>ML830904.1:29994-55400 GCA_009831015.1 Picea engelmannii | reverse complement strand
CGTTCCAAATTGTTACATATTTTGTGGATTTTTTACTATTATTTTAATGTGTTATGTTACATGGACCTCTCTTCCATACTTATAAATTTATAATTATTTTAATGCTTTATGTCTAATAAATCTTTCATATATTAAATGTTTATTATTTATTATAGTTATTTTCTTATTATTAGTTCTTTCCAAAGGCAGGGAATAGAGCAATGAGTTCCAAATTCACTAATTAATTCCAATTTTGACTTAATTTTTTTTTATTGCCAATGTTGGACTTCAACTTTGAAGTTTTATTGCCTTAATGGCTTGCAGTAATAATCTCTTTGATCCATGTGGATATCAGTGGCCATCCACCTATTTCTACTAGCTCACATCAAGATGTCATCTTGGAAACTTCCATTTTCATTTTGGTGTTTTTTTTCTAGCTTTTTGGGTCCTAAACTTCTGGGGCAATTTTGAGGCTGTAAACAACGTTTTTTGGGCCTGCCACAATCACATTGTTTTAAAAAAGTTAGAGTATGATAGAATAATGTGTAGTCCTCCTATAGACCTTTCCAATGGACTATCGTGTGCTTAAAACAGAGATCATATGCAAAAGTTACGACCCCAGGAAGTTGATGTACCAACTTACCCCAACAGGGCCCACATGGCTTTTGGCGCTTCATCTCCTAGGGTTAGTTTTTTTGATGTCTAGGGTTTTTGAATTCATGTTTGATGTAAAAAGTGCTTTGGAGCCTCATTATAAACATCTTCTTGACAATGAGCGCAACCATCACATCTCTTCTCAGAGATAAGCGACCACCATTCTAACAAGCTTGTTTCAGTCTACATTTTACAGTTTAAGCATATTTATTTATTGAATAGAAGCCAAGTTTTATTATATCTCCGATCCAGGAAGATATTAGTGGCCACCCACCTTTTCCAACTGGCTCAAAACAATTTTCTGACAATTTTGGAAATTTATTATTTTTAGCAGTTTTTAACTTTTGGGGCCAATATGAGGGCCTAAACGACGTTTTTTCATTATCGGACACCTCAATGATGACTTATGGCTCTAATTAAGGCCCCTAAATGAATTTCCTCGTCAATACCTTTCCAACGAGCTATCGTGTGCCCTAAACGGAGATCGTATGAAAAAGTTACGACCTCGAGAAGTTAATGTACTAACTTACCCCAACGGGGTCCACATGACTTTTGGTGCTTCATCTCCTAGGGTTAGGTTTTTGGATATCTAGGGTTTTGGAATTCATAATTATTGTAAAAGAGCCTTTAGAGCTTCATTGTACTCATCTTCTTGCGAATGAGCGTAGTCGTCACATCTATTCTCAGAGATAAGTTGTCACCATTCTAGCAAGCTTGTTTTCAGTCTGCATTTTACAGTTTTCAACATATTTCTTATTTAATAGAAGTCAAGTTTTATTGTATCTCTGTTATTTTTCACTATGTCTCTATGTTAACATTATAAATCTGCGGTTTCATTTCGTTCCGCTCATAGATCTAGATCAGTTGTATCATAGCGGTTTGCTCCTTGTTGTTCTTTAATGCAAGTTCCCGACGCGGTCAGGGTATAGAGAGTTGGTTCTGGAGCTTGTTTCTCTTGAGTACAAATTCTCTCGCACGCCCAAGAAACCTCCCATGGTGGGAGAAAATAAATACGACAAGACAAGAGATCATTTCAAAATGTTTCTCGAGGAATCCCTTGAGCGATAAGGAACAAGATGATGGACAACTTCACACAAATCCTTCGACGGATGTCGATAATCGACGCATCCACCCCCTTCAAGGTACATATCAATTTTGATATTCCTATATTTGAAGGTCAAATAGATGTGGATGTCGTAGATAAATGATTAAACCTTCTAGAAGGGTATTTTTCTATCCACAACTTTTCCAATATAGAAAAGATTATATCTGCGCTCCTTAAGGTCGTCTCCCATGGAAAAGATTGGTGGGAAAATTTATGTAATCAAAATGAAACAAAAGGATCGACATTATTTGCAGTTTCACTCACTTGGGATTCCTTGAGGGATGATATTAAGGAATAATACTACCCTGTTGGAAGTTATGATGACTTGTATAGAAGAGGGACCACACTTCAGCATGAAAGAGACCAAGCAGTTATAGAGTTCACCAATGTCTTCCATACCTCGCGCACCAAGATGGGTATCAAATATTCTAAGAGACATTTGGTGCTCAAGTACCATGACGTTTTTCATAGATACATCCAGATAGAAATGGAGTATTTGGACATCTCGTCCTTAGGAGTGGCCTATCGATATGTCATCACAATTGAGCAGAAGCTTAAACAAAAAATGCGGTAGTTTGGGTTTGGGAAACCCTCACAACAAAAGAAGGGAAAGGGAAGCCCTAACCTGTAGAAAAAAGGACAGAGCAAATATGGGCAACCTCATGACAACCAGTCCAAGCCACAAGTGAAAAAGGATAATGGGAAGACGAAGAAAGATATCAGGAAGTGGTGTAACTTCCATAAGAGCCCCTAACATACCACTATTGATTGTCACTCAAAGAAATCATTGGTGGTTGAAGTAAAATCATTTGAATCGAATGCGAGTTCTAACTCTGATTTAGAACCATAGAAGGGGAGATGGATCATTGACGCGGAACCCAGTGCCACCGTTATTACCACCAAGATCCAGCCCGGTGAACCTGATGAGCCAGAGGAAGGTGAGCACCTCTTTCATTCACAGATGTGGGTGAAAGGCACTCCACTGCACTTCATCCTTGATAGTGGTAGCCAGAAGAACCTCATCTCGGCATAGGTTGTCAAGCAACTATCCCTGCCGACAACATCGCACCCGCAGCCCTACACCGTCGGATGGTTCCATCAAGGAAGCGATCTTTGCATCAACCAACAATGTCACCTGCTGTACGACATCAAGTCATTCAAAGATGAGGTATTGTGTGATGTTGATCCCCTTGAAGTTTGTGATGTTATTTTGGGCCAACCTTATTTATGGAAACATCATGTTGTATATGAGTCTAGGCCTCGCAGTGTTATTATTACTTTGAACAAGAAATTGTACAGGATACCTGAGGTAGTCCCACCTAGTGCTATTTCCTTGATCTCTACCAAGCAATGTAGAAAGGTCATTTCTCAGACCGAGAAGTTTGTCTTCTTCGTGATTCGCTCTCGGAGTGAGAAAAAGGTTGCAACCACATCCATGTCATCCATGACCAACCTCTCCATGCGGCATAAGCATGTGGATAAGGTCGTGGAAGAATAAAAAGACATCTTCTCATCACCTACTGGAGTACCTTTGCACTATCAGATCAAGCATCCCATTGATCTGACCCTCAATGAACCACTACCAAATGGACCAGTTTATCGTCGCTCTCTACTAGAAAATGAGGAGATCAAGTATCAGATCCTAGAACTGCTCCACAAGGGGCACATCCGATCCATCTCATCACCTTGTGGAAGCCCAATTGTGTTGGTGCAGAAGAAAGACGAGACCTGGAGACTCTGCATTGATTACCATGCCCTAAACAAAATCACAGTCAGGAACCGATATCTGATTCCCCGAATTGAAGATATCCTTGATTAGCTCAAGGGGGAAAAATAATTCAGTAATATTGATCTGAAGTTTGGCTACCATCAGGTCCCAATAGAATAGACGGATTTATGGAAAACTGCCTTCAAGTCAAAAAAAATATTTTTGAATGGTTGGCCATGCCCTTTGGTTTGACGAATGCCCCAACAACTTTCATGAGGTTGATGGATGATATCCTGTGACCTTTCACTAATTATTTTGTGGTGGTGTATCTAGATGACATCCTCATCTACAACAAGCCTTGGGCAGAACACTTGCAGCATATTCAACATGTTCTACACACTCTACGACAACACAAACTATATTCCAACTTGGAAAAATCCTCCTTTGGCATGGACAAGTTCCAATACATAGGCTACATAGTTGATGTGCATGGTGTGCATGTTGATCCATCCAAGATCCAAGTCATCCGTGATTGGCCAGCCCCAACCACTCTCACTAAGCTTCAAAGCTTCTTATGCCTTGCCAATTTCTATTAGAGGTTCATGTTGGGATTCTCCCATATTGCATGGGACCTCATTCAAATAACCAAAGGTGGTGGTAATGAAAAAATTGTGTGGGTATTGTCCCAACAGAAAGCGTTCGATGATCTGAAGCAATGCTTGTGTTCAACACCATTGCTCTCATTACCTGACCTACAACAATGCTTTGAAATCGAGAGAAATGCTTCAGGCTATGTTGTGGGTGCAGTCCTCACTCAGCACAACCACCCTGTGGCCTATCATAGTGAGACACTATCATATGTCGTTTGTAAGTACCCTACTTATGACAAAGAAATGTAATCCATTGTGCAATTCTTCCTCCATTGGAGGCATTACATTCTTGGGAAGGAGACAATCATCCACACTGATCATAAGCCATTGCAGTTCATGCAAACACAAGGAAAATTGGAGAATGACCGCCATCAGAAGTGGTCCACATATTTGTAGCAATTCCACCTCAACATCAAGTATAAAACATGAAGCACCAACCAAGTCACTTATTTCCTCAGCTAGCCTCCAGTCATGGCACTCACCACAGTGCTAGAATCTTGCGGCCATGAGACCTCCGATGGCCCCACCTCTATGAGAAGTATCCCGACTTCGCCAACACCTACCAGATGTTGGGTGAAAACATAGTTGTCAATAATTTCCATATTTAGGATAGGCTACTGTGCCATCTGGGCCATCTTTGTGTTCCATCAACTGAGCAAATGAAGCTAATTTGGGAATCCCACTACATTCGGGTGGTAGGACACTTTAGGGTGGAAATGACAGTGGAAGTGTTGCAACGACATTTCTACTGGCCGAAACTTCGACATGATGTCATCAAGTATATCTGGTCCCACACTTCCTACGTTATTTCCAAACCAACCATCAAGAAATAAAGGATGTACACTCCTCTGCCTACTCCTGACAGGCCCTGGGAATCCATCTTAATGGACTATATGTCGGGCCTCCCTTCCACCAAGCGGGGAAATGACTGTGCTTTTGTGGTTTTTGATCTCTTTTCCAAGGTGGTGATTTTGGCCGCCTACAAGAAGAGAATCACAGCGGAGGACACTGCTAAGATTTTCTTTGAACGAGTGTGGGTACACTTTGGGATCCCAAAAACCATTATCTCAGATCGGGACAGCCGATTCCTCAACACATTTTGGTCGAGCCTCTTGTCACTGTTGGACACCAAGATCACCAAATCCACTTCCTTACACCACTAGACGGATGGCCAAATCGAGTTCGTCAACCGAATGATCATGCACATCTTGTGCATGTACAATTCCAAGCACCCTCGCACCGGGGATGAGAGTCTTACCTATGTTCAACACAACTACAACAAATCCATACATAGCTCAACTGACCACATCCCCTTTTAGGTGGGGTTGGGATTTCAACCATTGGGTCCCATGGATGTTGCACTACCCCTTGCTGCCACCCAGGCATACTCATCGCATGCTCCAACTGTAGATGAAAAAGACACCTAGTTCATTGAGTGGATCCAACACATCTTCCAATAGGTTTAGGATATTTACAGAAGTCCAATACCAAGTACAAATAACACCATGATCAACACCAGGTGCCACCCCTGTTTTGGGTGGGAGACAAAGTTTGGTTGCACTTGCAAAAAGAACACCTTACAGGGCCTCATCAGAAGTTTAGTCCACTCCGTTATGGGTCTTACACCATTACCAAAGATGTGGGTGAAAATTCTTTTGAGCTCAACCTTCCCCCCTTCCTTGGCTTGCACCATTTGTTCAATGTGGACCTCCTTCGGCCTTATTTTCCACCATTATTGGACACCTCCGAGATAGAAGAACAATTCACACCAACAGAGATCAACCCTGACTGCATGGAATAGACATCCACTGATCATATCATGGACACACAGGTCAAAGGAACTTTCCAGTAGATGATCCATCTTTATCATGCTGTCAAAGCAGGGCAACTCCTGCACTAAGGCAAGTGGCTCACCCAAGGCCAAATTCAACAGAAAATTCCTCATCTGATGGGGGCACTCAACGCAATGGAGACCATTGATTTCTAAGGAGGTAGGATTGATCTAGGTGGATATTGGTGGCCACCCACCTTTTCCAACTGGCTCAAAATAGTTTTCTGGCAATTTTGGAAATTTACTATTTTTAGTAGTTTTTAACTTCTGGGGCCAATTTGAGGGCCTAAACGAAGTTTTTTCATGATTGGGCACCTCAATGATATTCAAAGGCTTTGATTGAGTCTCCTAAATGAATCTCCTCGTTAATACCTTTTCAATGAGCTATCGTGAGCCCTAAATGGAGATTGTATGCAAAAGTTAGGCCCTGGAAGTTAATGTACTAACTTACCCCAATGGGGCCCACATGACTTTTGGCGCTTCATCTCCTAGGGTTAGGTTTTTGGATGTATAGGGTTTTGGAATTCATATTTATTGTAAAAATTCCTTTAGAGCCTCATTGTACTCATCTTCTTGCGAATGAGCGTAGTCGTCACATCTCTTCTTAGAGATAAACTGCCACCATTCTAGCAAGCTTGTTTTCATTTTGCATTTTACAGTTTTAAGCATATTTCTTATTTAATAGAAGTCAAGTTTTATTGTATCTCTCTTATTTTTCACTGTGCCTCTCTATTAGCATTATAAATATGTGGTTTCATTTTGTTCCACTCATAAATCTAGATCAATATTTTTTATTGTTCATTTTATCTATGTGTTCATAATATAGATTTGTATTCATTTTGTTCTGCTCATAAAATCGATATCAGTGGTATCAGAGAAATATTATCCTTGTCGTTCTTAGTGCATGTCTCCGACGAGGTCAGGGTACAAAGAGTTGGGTCTTGGTCTTTTTTCTCTTGAGGACAAAATCTCTCACATGCCCAAGTGACCTTCCATGGAAGGAGAGAACAAAGACAACAAGAAAGGAGATCCTTTCTAACCATTTCTCGAGGAATCCCTCGTGCTACAGAGGAACGATATGATGGATAATTTTGTGCAAATCCTTCGACAACTACCAACAGGCAATGCATCTTCCTCGAGCAAAGGCACCACCCCCTTCAAGGTACAAATCAACTTTGATATTCCTATATTTGAATATCAGATAGACGTAGATGTTGTAGACAAATGGTTGAATCTACTAGAAGGGTATTTTTTTGTCCATAACTTTTCCAATAGAGAAAATATTACATTTGTGCTCCTCAAATCCGTCCCCTATGTCAAATATTGGTGGGAGACTTTCTATGAGAAAAAAGAAACAAAGGAACCCCCATTATTTACAGTTGCACTCACCTTGGAGTCCTTCAAGGATGCTATTAAGGAACAATACTACTCTATTGGAAGTTATGATGACTTGTATACAAGATGGACCACACTACAGTGAGACAGGGACCAAACAGTGCCAGAGTTCAAAATATCTTCCATACATTGCGCACGAAGCTGGCTATCAAATATTATGAGAAACATATGGTGCTCAAATACCCTGAAGGTCTACATAGATACATCCAGACAAAAATGGAGTTTATGGACATCTCATCCTTGGGCGTGGCCTATCGATATGTCATCAAAATCGAGAAGAAGCTTAAAAAAAAGACGTGGTAGTTTGGGTCTGGGAACCCCTCACAACAGAAGCAAGGCATGGGCATCCCCAACCCACAAAACAAAGGGTAGATAAAATATGGAAAACCTTAGGACAACCAGTCTAAGCCGCAAATAGAGAAGGACGATGGAAAAGCGAAGAAAGACACCAGGAAGTGGTGTGACTTCCATAACAACCCCTGGTATAACACTACTAATTTCTACTCAAAGAAGTCATTGGTGGTTGAGGTGAAATCTTCTGAATCAGATGTGGGTTATGACTCAATGTCAGAACCAAAAAAGGGGAGATGGATTACTGACGTGGAACCCAGTGCCACTGCTGCTACGAACAAGATCCATAATGGTGAACCTGATGAGCTAGAGGAAGGCGAGTGCCTCTTTCATTCACATATATGGGTGAAGCATACTCCGCTGCACTTCATCATTGATAGAAGTAGCCAGAAGAACCTCATATCAGTGGATTTCATTAAGCATTTGGCCCTGCTGACAATGCCACACCCATAGTCATACACCATCGGATGGCTCCTTCAAGGAAGAAATATTTGCATCATCCAACAATGTCTCATGTCTTATTGCATCAAGCCCTTCAAAGATGAGGTCTTGTGTGAGGTTTCTCTCCTTGAAGTTTGTGATATTGTTTTAGGCCAACATTATTTATGGAAACGTCATGTTGTATATGAGTCTAGGCCTCGCAGTGTTATTATTACTTTGAACATGAAATTGTACAGGATACCCGAGGTAGTCCCACCTATTGTCGTTTCCTTGATCTCTTCCAAGCAATGCAAGAAGTTCATCTCATATTGAGAAGTTTGTCTTCTTCATGATTCACTCTCAAAGTGAGTGGAAGGTTACAACCACATCCTTGGCCTCTGCGACCGATCTCTCTATGCAGCAGAAGCAGGTGGATAAGGTCATGGAAGAATACAAAAACATCTTCTCCTCACCCACTGGGGTACCTCTATGCTTTCAGTTCAAGCATTCAATCGATCTGACCCCAGGTGCACCGCTACCCAATGGGCCATATATCATTGCTCTCTATTAGAAAACAAGGAGATCAAGCATCAGATCCATTAACTGCTCCAAAAGGAGCACATCTGACCCAATTCATCATTGTGTTGAAGCCCAATTGTGCTTGTGGAGAATAAAGACAGGACTTGGCAACTCTGCATTGATTATCAGGCCCTAAATAACATCACAGTCATGAACTGGTACCCGATTCCTTGAATCAATGGTATCTTTGACTAGCTCAAGGGGGACAAATACTTCAGCAAGATTTATCTGAAGTCTGGATACCATCAGGTCCCAATAGAGCAGACAGATGTATGGAAAAATGTCTTCAATTCCAAAGAATGTCTTTTGGAATGGTTGGTCATGCCCTTTGGTTTGACGAATTCCCCAACAATTTTCATGAGGATGATGGACGATATCTTTCATCCTTTCACCAATTATTTTGTGGTGGTGTATATGGATGACATCCTAATCTACAACAAGAGTTGGGTGGATATTCTGTAGGTTATGCACACTCTACAACAACACAAGCTATATGCAAATTTGGAAAAATTCTCCTTCGGCATGGACATGGTTCAATACCTAGGATACATTTTTTATGAGCATGGGGTGCAGGTGGATCTAGCCAAGATCCAAGACATTTGTGACTGGCCATCCCCAACCAAACTCATTGAGCTTTAGATCTTTTTAGGCCTTGCCAATTTCCATCGTAGGTTCATGTTGGGATTCTCCCATATTGCATGGGTCCTCAGCCAAGTAACCAGGGATGATGGTAAGGAAAAGTTCATTTACTGGGGCCTACCACACCAACAAGCATTCAATGATTTGAAGGAGCACTTGAGATCAATCCTAGTTCTCTCATTAACTGACCTACAACAACCCTTTGAAATTGAGATAGATTCTTTAGACTATGTTGTGGGCACAGTTCTCACTCAGCACGAACACCCCATGGCCTATCATAGTGAGACACTATCAAATTTCATTTGTAAGTACCCTATGTACAACAAATAAATGTACTCCATTGTGAAATCCTATAGCCAGTGGAGGCATTACATTCTCGGGAAGGAGATAGTCATCCACACCGATCATAAGCCACTAAGTTCATGAAGACACAGGGAAAATTGCAGAATGGTTTCCATTAGAAGTGGTCCACATACTTACAACAGTTCCATCTCAACATCAAGTATAAGACAAAAAGAACCAACCACGTCGATGATTTCCTTAACTTCCCACCAGTTGCATCACTCACCATGGTGCTAAACTCCTGCGACCATAAGACCTTTGGATGGCCCCAACTCTATGAGAGAGATCATGACTTCGTCACCACCTACCAGATGTTGGGTGCAAACACAATTGTCACTGATTTCCATCTTCAGGATGGTATGTTGTGCCATCTGGCTCGTCTCTTTTTTCCATCAAGTGAGTGGGCGAAGCTGATTTGGGAAGCCCACTACAGTTGGGTGGTAGGACACTTCAACGTCGAAAAGATAGTGGCAATGTTGCAACAATATTTCTATTGGCTAAAACTTAGACAATATGTCAACAAGTATATGAGGTCATGCATTGCCTATGCCATTTCCAAAATGGCCATTAATAAACAAGGAATGTACACCCCTCTACCTACTCCTGAAAGGCCCTAGGAATCCATATCGATGGACTACATGTCGGGATTTCTGTCAACCAAGTGGGGAAATGACTATGTTTTTGTGGTGGTTGATCTTTTTTCTAAAACGATAATTCTAGCCACCTGCAAGAAGAGCATCACAGCAGAGGCCACTGCTAAGCTATTCTTAGAATGAGTTTGGGTACATTTTGGGATACCACAAACCATCGTCTCATATCGGGATAGATGGTTCCTCATCACATTTGGTTGAGCCTTTGGTCACTACTAGACACCAAGCTCAACAAATCCACTACCTTCCACCCCTAGACGGATGTTCAAACCGAGGTCATCAACCGGATGATCGTGCATGTCCTGTGCATGTACAATTCTAAGCATCCCCGCACATGGGATGAGAGTCTTCCCATGTTCAACACAACTACAACATAGCCATACATAGCTCAACCAACCACATCCCCTTTTAGGTGGGGTTGGGATTTCAACCATTGGGTCCCATGGATGTTGCACTACCCCTTGCGGCCACCCAGGAAGACTCTTCCCATGCTCAAACTGAAGCTGACAAAGCTATATGGTTCATTGAATGGATCAAGCACATCCGCCAAAAGGTTCATGATATTTTAGAAAATTGTAATTCCAAGTACAAGCAGCACCATGATCAACATCAGGTGCCACACAATTTTCAAGTGGGAGATAAATTTTGGTTGCACTTGCAGAAAGAACTCCTTACAGGGCCCCATTGGAATCTTTTTCCACTCTGCTATGGACCTTATACCATCACCAAGGTTGTGGGTGACAATGATTTTGAGCTGAACATTCCCCCCTTCCTTGGCTTGTACCCAATGTTTAATGTGGACCTCCTTCGGCCATACTTTCCACCATTATTGGACACCTCAGAGGTAAAAAAACAATTGACACCAATAGAGTTCAACCTTGACTACATGGAACATGAATCCACTGATCATATCGTGGACACATAGGTCAAGGGAACTCGCCAAAATAAGTTTCATCTTTATCGTGTTGTCAAAGCAGGGCGGCTCCTGCACCAAGGCTAGTGGCTCACCCGGGGCCAAATTCAGTAGAAATTTTCTCACCTGATGGGGGAACTCAATGCAATGGAGACCATTGATTCATAAAGGGGGAGGATTGATCTAGGTAGATATCTGTGGCCACCCACCTATTCCAACTAGTTCACATCAAGATGTCATCTCGACAGTTTTTTTCTAGCTTTTCGGGGCCGTTTTGAGGCCATAAACAATGTTTTTTTAGCCCGCCACAGTCACAATATCGAAAAATTCAAAGTGTGATGGCATAACGTGTATTCCTCGGATAGAGCTTTCCAATGGACTATCATGCACCTAAAACGAAGATTGTATGCAAAATTTACGACCCCAAGAAGTTGATGTACCAAGTTACCCCAATTGGGCCCACATGGCTTTTGGTGCTTCATATCCTAGGGTTAGGTTTTTTTATGTCTAGGGTTTTGGAATTCACATTTGATGTAAAATTCCTTTGGAGCCTCATTGTAATCATCTTTTTGTGAATGAGTGTAGTCATCACATCTCTTCTCAAAGATAAGCCAACACCATTCTAGCAAGCTAGTTTCAATCTGCATTTTACAGTTTCAACATATTTCTTTATTGAGTAGAAGCCAAGTTTCATTGTATCTCTTTTATTATTGATTGTATCTTTGTGTTCATAATATATATCTGTATTCATTTTTCTTTGCTCATAAAATATGGATCACCCTTAGTGTATTGTTTACTATAATTTTTTATTTTTATTTTTAAATTTGAGGCTTTAGGTTGTCATTTTTAAATTTGAAGATTTATATTGTCATTTAACTGTTTTATATTTCATTTTCCTATCATCTACTATAACTATTTTTAAATTTGAGGCTTTAGGTTGTCATTTTTAAATTTGAGGATTTAGGTTGTCATTTTTAAATTTGAGGCTTTTGGTTGTCATTTAACTATTTTATATTTCATTGTATTTGATTGTAAATATACGTATTTAATTCACCTCTGTGGAAGCCAAGGTCCAAAGGGAGTGCACCACAATGCATGATTGGGAGATTGATGCAGAGGTTGGCCACTGGTTCATGACATGGGAACCTCATGCAATAAAGACACCAAATTTTTGAAAATCGTCGACTTATATTAGCATATCAAAACTTTCCTAGGTAAGATTATGGTGGATAGTGAAAAGGACAAGGAAGAAATTTTGGAGTAGTAGAAATCGTCGACTTATATTGGCATATCAAAACTTTCCTAGGTAAGATTATGGTGGACAGTGAAAAGGACAAGGAAGAAATTATGGAGCAGTATAAATTATGGAGCAACTCATCGAGGTTTTTTAGCAACTCCAATACATTCAAGCCCGCATTGAGAACCAAGAATGTCCCAAGGAAGACCAAAAGGCCAACTCCCCAAGGCCTCTAGATCAGGACTTCCATGAGAGGGCATGTGACCTCTTGCCCAACTAATCTTGGAACAATAGTTTTTTTGAACTCTTTAGGCCTCTTTTACTTTTCTATGTAGAATAAAAGTAACAAGATACCTAGATATTCATAATTCTTTTCTAGATGTCAAATTTTGGTTTTTTCTAGAACTTATCACAAACAACATGGATAAATAGTTTGCTATACTATTGTTGAATTGGTTTCCCTAGCGATAGACCAGGTCAACAATCAATGGTACATGTACATATTTCTTCTTCACTTTTGATAAATAGAATTACTTGCTCGGTTTGTTGACAAAAAATTATATACATATTTAATTGGTATCGATTTATTGGAGATTCATTACTATCTCATATTAATATAATTTTTTTTTTCTTTTTAAACATAAGTTTTTAAACGCTTTTAATTTTTCAAACAATATAAAAAAAATTCAATCCCTTGCATTTGGAATACAGATACATTGTACTAACATTAACCAGATTTAAATTCATGAATAAGAAAAATATTCAATATATAAAACCTTATAATAACATGATTTTTTTTCCAAATAAAAGGAAAAAAAATGATGACCCAAAATGTCTTGCACAACACATATGAAAAGAGTGCAACATCATTAATAAGCTTTAAATATACTAGTAGAGAATATAAAAACATAAAAGAAAAACCATCGAGAGGCTAAATAAACCATTATCGCAACTACAAGAGTGCTACATGGTCTCAATGTTGTCAACATAGAATTGACATTCTATTAAATTGTGTGAATCTAAAGTGAAACACCATAAAAATATTTGGATTATTATGAATTTTGTGTGATAGGAAAGACTGTGTGTCAAATCTCGACATTGATTCCACCATACATGAAATTTGGATCATGATAAAACTTCAATGATATTTGATTTTTGTCAAATTTGTATTTAAAAAGAATATCTTTTTACTAAAAAATTCACTTATCAAGAAAGCATCAACTTCATATGAAAAGTGTGGCTCCCATCACCATTGAGTCTCTATCGACCCACCCCTCCACACACTAGTGAGCCTCCTAAACTGATAAGAAATCATGTCTAAAACATTGAAGTTGCAAATACCTTGCTGAGACTCTTGCAAATATGCAAAGTTTTGAATAGAGACACAATTGCGAATAAGCAAAATTTTGAACATAAACCCAACTTTGCATATTTGTAGTGGAATATTTATTTGGAATTTTGCAAATTTGCAAAATTTCAAACCAGAAATATGTCACCTCAATGTTCTAGACAAATCTAACCTTGTCAAAAGACCTCTTAAAGAGGCTTTCAAAGATGCATAAGGCTTGCCTCGAGTTGCTACCCTTTTGAATGCTACCATGACACCATTTAGTGAGTCACATGTCACTGATAATGTAGGGAAAATATGCTACCACTTGCCTGCCCACAACGAGGGTAGCAGAGAAGGGAAAGCTAACAATGGCTTGCATTAATTTACATTGTTTTTGAATGGGCAATAGCACCATATTTCCGACATCAAGCAACCCAAACAAGACATCTCACAAATAACGACCAAAAAATGGAATTTGACAAATAGATTACGTATCATGAAATAATTTAAACATCAAATAGAACAAATTACCTTAGCATAACCATCATCAAAACTATTAAAAAATATGTAATATGTTTAACAATTTTGTTATGGATTTGCAAGCCCATCCCTAGTCGCGACGATAACGATTTGTGTATGTGGCCAAGTTTACCTTTGCCTCCACGATCCCTTTACATTGGCGTGCCGTCTCAACTTTATAATACAACATACGCAACTATTACAAAACAATTATTAAGAAATCCGAAGTAGTAAAATCCAACCTCTTATGTTGATGGCTACACTAAGGTGTTAGAAGTTAATATTTATATCAACCACTAACCATTTGCTTAAATTTTGTTACACGATATCCCATAAAAAGTTCGCTGTCAAAAATTTATATTTATATTTTATAAATATTTTTTCCATTATTGTGAAAATGCACTCGCTTTTAATACTTGTAAGTGGCAAATTCTTGTCTTTTTACCTTGAAGTGCAGGTTTGAGAGTCAAATTGTAAGCACATTGGTATTGTTACATCGATTCCAATTTTTATTTCCCAATATTGGCAACACTTTGTTTACATTGGTATTGTTACATCTATTCCAATTTTTATTTCCCAATATTGGCAACACTTTGTTTGAGGTTTCCTCGTAAAGATAAAGGCTTCTTTCTCTTTCAATAGTATCACATCATGATATTTTAGTATTTTATATTATAAAATTTATCATAATTTAGTTGTTAATTAGTAGAATTGATATTTATTATTTACTATTTTCCACAAATATAAACTAACGTATTATTGTTATTCAAGGAAAACTACATCACATGAAATAACCTATTGATGATTTGTAAGGGAATAAACTTTCATTCCTACCAAATGTCTTTGGGTCTTGTACCGTTACCATGTTTCCTTACATCCCAGGAAGATGATCTTTTAGCCAATCATAAGTAGTTTTAGGTCTTACTCCAGGACCAAAAAGGTGGTTTCAGCCAAAATAATATCCACAAGTAAGCCAATGTCCCATGCTAGTCATCGTTGAGGCTCCACCACAGAGGTCATGTGCTTAAAGTAACATCTAGTTTTAGTCCTATACATGAGATCAGATACTAACCCTAGTTGCATTTTGACCTCGTGTCCAAAAGGACATTTCTATATTAATCTCTATATAMTTAAATATATTYATTAAATTAAGTTTAAGTAATTTTARCCCTGTCGAAATTTCCACTTTTTGTTCTTCTCCAAARTAAAATGATATAAYATTGGATGCTTATAGCTTCAAGGTTATATATATATATATATATATATATATATATATATATATATAAGCAATGATMTAAACATTTTAYAATTGTTGTTTTTTRTTACTCCAAATAAYAAGAASGGAACCRATACTTTTTTACTTGCAAYCTAGAAAAAAATGGATKGATGGAATTGYAGATATCAGATGTTAACATTGGACAATCTAGTTGCAATAGGGGTATYTGAGGGTGTTGAATCCATTTTTKCATTAAAATAAAAAAATCCATCAATCCAAAAYTGCAATTTTGGGAAATATTACYTATCTAGATTCTAGTGATGRAAATCGAAAAAGGTCAAAAATATATAATGTTTAGCCTTCTTCTTTATATAATCATCCATATTTAATCCAAGTAGGATTCTMTTTTTCTTGAAACAAAGAATGATGCCAAATAGATMATTGTGAGGCYTCAATTCAATTTATTTTGCAAWTTTTTCATTTTTTTTAACATTCTTGAAAAMTTATACCTCTTTTTTCCTTTTTCCAMGTAAWCATGATTTTCCTCCAAAARTTGCAGAAGTCAATCAAAGTCTGGAGTTGTGTGGGGCTGGATTCTCTCTCTAGTTACCGAAAGAAAGAGAAGTTGCTCGGGGAGGAGGGAGTGAAAGAAAGGGAAAATAAGGGGCATCCTTACTTCGGGTTAGAAGGGTTTATAAGGACCACTTATTGCTTGCCTGGGGCTGGGTTGACCAGGCTTATTGCTTGCCTGGGGCTGGGTTGACCAGGCTTATTGCTTGCCTGGGGCTGGGTTGACCTTTACTTGAAGGACCCTCTTTCTCTTCTTTTTATCTGGCCGCCACTCTACCTTTCCCTTCTAAAGAAGGGCAGGATACTACTTTATTCTCGCCTATCTTATTCCCTTTGTGGTCATGATCTTTCGTATGGCTTTTCCCTTGAAAGTCACATKGTATGAAAAGTGTTTTTTACCCACAGTGGCACCAATGCACATCTACTAGACCTTTTACCACACATTCACACCATTTTGGTTCTAAACCCCATGTGACCCCTATTAAGTCTAGYTTTTAGTAGTATTTTTCTTTGTTGATAGGKAGCTTTTAGCATGCCAWTTTTTCCATAAATTTGTAGGTTGTTTTTCCAAAATATTCTTCAAAWCAATGAAATTGAATTGATAAGGAACAWAATCTTTATTTTTAGTACTTTTCAATTTACTTTGCAACACTTTCCTTTTATCTTTTCAATTTTAGTTGTTCACACCACTAGTGCATGCAATGTAGGACCTAAAGACTTTCTCATATCAAAATATTCTCTTGAMCTTGTGCTCATTAGTGATCTTGGTGAAWYAATGATGGTTAGGAGAGGGAAATTTCTTCTTTGACACTCCTTAAAAGATAATAGSTTTGAGTCATGCTACCAAACYAAGATTTTTAAAATCAACCAACCTAATTTAATTGACKAAATCCTCCCATGAGGACCAAAACAATTTATCTTTTAGATTAAAATCATGGAGTTAGAGATCCAAACAACACTTTTTTGTTTTCTCTTTRAAATATAGATGTTCTCTTATGGAACTTAAAATCCTTTCTAGCRGACACATTTGCTAACATAAAGGATGATCTCTCGATTGAGTGTCAATGCTTAGGATGAGGTAATTGGTAGTWTGATGATTCCTCCSAACTCTTTCAATTTGTATCTTGCATCTTCATTGTTTGAAGTCAGTAACCCTTTGCACATGATACATGRAGCCTATGACCTTCTAACCAAATCATAGGTTTTCCACTAGGTGGCTTTCGTGATATTGTGAAGGCACCTAAAATAAATAGGTGTTGCTCGGGATATCACCTTAGGTGTTTCACTATAACTATCTCTATCATACCTTCACTTGCCTAACTCAATGGATTTCATCCCTATCAAGTGAGACATTTAAAAAACCTAGTTACATATTGTTGATTGCTTGAAGTTTCTTTGCAAGTCCTAGGAATGTGCTTTTTCTTCCATTGAGAAAACCTGTTACCAAAACCACACTGTATTCACCATTAGAAACACACTTTAAAACCAATTTTTTAGTTCCTATGCACATTTTCCCTTTGGAGACATCACTTTCATGACCCATTTATATATCATCATTAGTAGGTTACACCCAAACCATGAGATTTCAATCCCATCTATCTCACCACCTAGGAGCATCCTCGTTTCACATACCACAAGAACTTCATAGATATAGCTCGAGTAGGAGGAACTAATTTTCCCTAATTCATGTCATTCATGGCCAGTTTGATCCTTCGATACTTTTCATGTTTGATTAATGTGCCTATCCTCCATGACCCAACTTGACCAACAATTGCTACCAAGTTGCCATCATATGTACCCAAGTTCAAAGGTTAAGCTAGGGATGACCCATCCAACCACATGATGGCGTTTTATCTATGTTGTTCCTCTAATAGCATTACAAAATAATCCTATTCTATTTTGGTTGTTTCAAGGAACTCTCATAGAGAACACCACCAAATGTTGTATTGAATAACAACCCTTGAGTACTCATACCACAATTGAGTCCACTACCACAACCTTATTGACCTTTTTTTCAGTTATTGGTCTTCCATGAAACCAGGGTTAAGATTCTTCTCATGTATCACCAAACCTCTGCCACCCACATCATAGACCATATCCATGAGTTGCATTAGTGATGCAATGTTTTTAGTATAGACCTTGAAGACCCACTTCTCCTAGATTAGTTCTTCTAACCATTACCAAAATATGGAAACCACCATGCCCTAAACTCAAGAAGAAGAAATATTAAATGCCCAACAATTTGAATTTATTACACACAATCATGATACTTAAATACTGTCATCCACAACACCCCAACACACTTTCCATAAACCACCTTCAACATTACAAGCATCCCATGCTGTGAATAATATTATAATGTCAGTCCAAGTTAGTCACTTTCACCCCAATGCAACAATTTACATTTACATGGAATTTCCATGTACCCTACAACAACCATTATGGTCATATTCCCACCTACCTTATGGCAGGGGCAATACCTCATATGGAAAACATGGTCCATCTTATGATGGCCACAACTCTACCCCACTACTTTCTATGGGCCAAGCACCTCTTATGGGTGCTCTCCTCCTTGGAATCCAATTTCTCCTTTTATGGTCCTCAACTAAGCCAATACCACTTCCATATCAACTTGCTCAACCCTACCTCAGAACGTGATCTAATTATTTTCACGGCGGAATCTACTAGGAAAAGAAATCAAAACCCTCACAACAAGGGTAAGACGATGAAGGAAAAATATGAACCAATCCCCCCAAGACCAAAAGGAAAATGATATAATAGATAGATGTGGTTTCATTTAACATTTTTATAATATTAACATCCATTTACACATTACAGTATATATGGAATATACATTATCACAATAAAATATGTACTGTTTAAAAGAAAATGATTTATTATTTATTTTATTTTATAAAATTAAATATATAATTATAACAATATGGATTTATCAATGAATAAAATTCTATGATAAATTATTGTATTAGAATAGTGTGTTCTATAATTAAAATATATTGATATAATTATGTTATATTAGACAACATTACATTTAAAAAATAAATTAAAATTCGCTAAATTAAAAAATAATAATAAAAATAAAAATAAAATATTTTTCATTAAAAAAATATAAATAAACTAAACTTGATATGGAATGATTAATAATGAAATGCAATGTTCTTCTATATATGATGATGATGATGATTAATGTTCACTAAGACTTAATTGGTCTATCGAACCTCAAGAGGGTAAGTGATTACTTGTGATTCTTTAGAATTTTGTTTATGTACTCGAAAAACATTAAGAGAAGCTTTCCAAGATCACCATACTTTTGTTGAGTTACGAGGTTAGGAAGGTTGATAGTGTGATCAATATTTTGAAAATGAGATTTAATATGGGTATAGGAATTTTTTTTTTTACACTTGGCAAAACAGATAGATGATTTTGATCTTCTAAATTAGGATTGATTACATCTTTATAATTTTGATCTTTTATATATATTGTAACAAATTTTAATTTAGTAATTTTTTTTTCATCTCTTTTTCAAAATGAAAAATTTAATAATTTTGAAATTATTTTTTAATTCAATTAATAAGTAGATGTGGTTTGTTTGGAGTGGGTTAAACTTAGGATGTATTTAATTTTTTGTTTTGTTAATTTTTTCTAACAAAATTCAGTTTTGGTTTATTTTTTTCAAATTCATAATTTTAAAATATTAAGTTTTGGTTTATTTTTTTCAAATTCATAATTTTAAATATTAAAAATTAAAATTAAAATATAAAAATTTAGAGTCAAAATTTTCTTTATTATTCATGTGAAAATATCACTTCTCTTAATTTTTTATTAAATTTAACAAAAAAAAATAATTAATGACCTTTTTTTCCTATTTTAAAGTGAATATTGAAAGCTCAAAACTCAACGTAAATTAGGTAGCTTGGGACTTTGGCGTCGCCATGGATTACACGTCTCTCACAGCACAGCTACATAGGTGATGGATTAAACGTCTCTCACATCACAGTCACAGTCACATAGTGATTGTTGCCTAACCAGCACTCAGATTACTTTGTTTTTGTCGGAATTTGGAAAATTTGATGGATGAAGAATTGTTAAATGATAGCCTTTTTATTTAAATTATTTGGATAGATTCGGAGTTCCTGAATTAATCTAGATCACAGTTTGCTTGCTGAGATCACAGTTTTGGATCCAACTAAGAATTCCGACCAATTTTCTTAATTGAATTATGGAAAAAACCGCCGAAAAACGAGGCGGTTTGAGGCTGTTTATCGGATTCGCAGGCTTGATAGAAGTTTCACGTATCCTGAGACGATCTCGAGATAAGCGAAAACTCTGTCGAATACATACCTATTGCCGTTACAGTGGCATGTAAACTGAATTTCCGAAAATAAATATTTAGTTGCTAGTGGATGCCAGCGACTCAAACTCGGCCTCGAGAATAACGTGGCTGTTTATAGTTATCGTTAATTCCTAGTACGAAGCGACGACTCAGAATTTAGAGCAGTAATAAGATAAAAATGATGATATATACGTAAATATACATTGTTGAATCTCTGTCCATGTATATCCCACAATTTATCTCTACGCATTTCCGGCCGCAAATACTGTATAATCCGGCAGTCGGAGTTTATTGTTTTCCCACAATCCTGTTTCCTCCATAAAGTCACGAGAGCGTCAAATGCCGCGGCGGCCGACCATGAAGGTCGCGCACGCATGAGAACGAGAAAACGCGCACACCGAACAAACAATTTGATCTAAGACTCCGCCGGCGCCGCGTCGAGATGAACTATCATAATTATTATTCTCTCACCAACACGTCAGAGTTTAAGAGTAGCGAATCTAATAATCTTAGACGATAAATTCTTTGCTAAATTCAATAAAAGTTTCTCGAAAGTTATAATTATATTTAATTGTTTGGAATTTCAAATATAACATATTCGAAATTTTAATTTTTTTTTCATTAATTTAATTTAAAAAAATAGTTAAATAAGGAGATAGGTCAAAGAAGGGATGAACACGTTAAGGTTTAAGAGTAGCGAATGTAATGACGTGAGATGATTTTCCTCTTTTACTGTCGGCAATTTTGTCACTTTTAGTGTTCCGCATTGTGGTTTTTATATGATTATTTTTCTTATTCATTTTAAATAATAATAATACTAATTTATTTTGAAGATCATTGTTAAGTTAGATATTAAATTGGTGTATGAGAATTTTTTATTTATAGAATAAGTGATCTCCTCTGCGTAAATATATATCTAATTGTTTTAAGTTTTGAATTTTCTAAGTTGTATAATTGTTTTAAGTTTTTTTTTATTTTTTTTATTAATTTTATTATTTATTGCATTTTTGAATACAAAAATAGATTTAGTTTACTGAAAAACCCTTAGGACATCCAAATTATACCATCTTCAAATCTAACAATTACTCATTAGATTTAGGACAAATATATCCTACCTCAAGTATAAAATTATATCCATTTTAATTTTGATTAAGATGGGTTTAAATATATCAATAATTCAATAGAATGCAAATACGATTAATTATCATCACATAGTATTTCCCTTTATTTTTGTCTTCTTCATTTGTATTTGTCTTAGTAGATTATTTAAGAGTCATATACAAAATGTTATTATCCTTTTTTTTTATTATGGAGTGTTTTATTTTAGATTTTAAATTTAATATTATTAGTTTAATATATAAAATATTGAAATAAACTTAAATAAAAGAAGTTAACTAAATAACACATTATTCACATAATGAACACACTTTTTATCTAAAAAAAACCTATGTCAACTTCTGAGAGATTTATTTTCCTCGTACAAACTCTCATTAATGTGATCTTCACATCGTTGGAAAACTCGACATCAAGAGGCTAGAACTTTGTTTGCATACTTTTTACCCCCAAAACGTTGTATGATGCATCAAATAAGGTTTAAAAGTTTCTAGACCTCAAATCACCAAAACAAGACCTAGCCCTAAAATGGGTCTGTTATTCCCCATTCCTAGGGATAACTAAGGAGATGATGTCTTAAGGCCCTCAAGTTGCATACATAGAGTACCGAGAGATGGATCAACCAACAGTGTCCACAGACCAAAAGGCAGAGCCCCACATCACACCACTCATCACCTTGTGATCAATGGTTGCACCACTCACCACACCAGCTTGGCTCATAGAGGACAATAGGTCTTGCTCCATGAGGTAATGATTCTAGTGTTGTGGTAAGTGTTATTCTAATAAATGAAACATTTGAATATGTTGCAAAGGGTCCTTTCTTGATTTTGAAAATGTTTGCTTGCAAATTGTGTTCTTTGTCTTATTCCACCTTGGTGGTTGACATTGTTGTCCTAGCAAGTGGTCACCCTCGGGGAAATGGTTGCTAGTGGGGGGTCTCCTTGATGAGTCATTGTACCGCTCTTGCACATACTTGCCACTTTCCATGTTTCTTTCCCTTTGTCCCCTCATATTTTGGGTTTTTGGGCCACATTGACCCAAGAGGGGCTTGTACCTCATTTCATGGAAAAAAGGGGTTGAAGGCCTAGAGTCTTGTAGCTAACAAAATATAAAATCCAATCATAAACCTTCCAAATGCTTGTTCATGGATCCCAAGAACAATGAAATGTTTATCACAAAAAATTGAGGGGCACATAAAATAAATAACTAATTGAACATGTCAACCAAGGTAGAGTGTGTGTGGGCAATGCTTTTCATGTTGAGGTAGAAGTCCCACATATCGTCTCCAACTTGGGGAAGCATGGTCAAATGTGACCAAGGTAGAGTTAATATGAGCAATGCTTTTCATGCTTAGGTAGAAGTCCTATTTCTAACTTCAACTTGGAAACACTCTAACAAATTAATGGAAAAAAGGGTTTGGAAAAATAAGTCATCGTGGACGAAGGGGAGCACACCCTCTACAAATGCACCCATAAATGAGACAATATGAGATCTTGTATGTCAAGAAACCTCATGCCCAAAAGTATCACCCTCATCCATCTCATACTCTTTACATGACTTAGAGAAGATCCACATAGGAAATAATCCTCGACTTGGGAAATGACTCACCGAATAGGTCACCATGACAAACCTCCCTTGGAGGGTGAATTTGCTTGTCTTTGCAGGGCCTTGACAGATGGAAATCTATTTCGTGAAGGCACAAGGTCACTTGGACCTTCATTTGGGGTATGAAGCCCGCATGATGGATAATGTGCCCTATCTCTTAAGGACACATGGATGATTGATGTCGCCTTTGCACGCATGAGAGGACACATTGGAGGAGGAGAATAACCCTCCCTTTGCCCATCGTTTGGCCTTGGATGCTCAAAACATCACATTTTAGGGTATGATGTCACATTTGAGGGATAGGGTTGGTGATGTTGGTGAATTTGATGATGAGTTGGGATGTTTTGATGTAGAGAATCCATAACACATGAATACATGGCCTTTGGAGGCCTAACGACTCCTTCAAAATTCTCAATGAAATGCTCTTGAGGCCAAAACGTCACCCTTAGGGCATGACGTTACCCCTAAAAGGGGATTTTATTTTTTTTAATTTAAATTTTAAGTTGTAAATCGATAATTAAAGGAGGTCGGCCTCCCTACTTTAATGTTGACTTGTTGAATGTGGAAAAAAGAGTTTTAGTTGATCTACTATAAAAGGAGGTCACCCCTTTGTCATTTTAACACACATAACACTTGAGACTTACATAGTTCTTGGCTGAAATTTTTGCCCTCTTTGGGAATATCACATATCTCTCTCTTTTTCCCTCTTGGTGATCCAAATGGATGTCGATGGCCTCCCACCTATTCCAACTGGCTCATTCTAGCAGTTTTCCAGTTTGGCATTTTTTTCCTAGTTTTTGGGTCTGTGAATTTCAGGGCCGTTTTGAGGGCCTAAACAACGTTTTTAGGGCTCGCCACAGTTAAATTGTAGACAGAATCAGAGTCTGACGACAACATGTGTAGTCCTCAGATATAAATTTTCAATGGGATATCGTGCACCTAAAACGAAGATCGTATGAAAAAGTTACGACCCCCGAAAGTTGATGTACTAACTTACCCAAACGAGGCCCACATGACTTTTGGCGCTTCATCTCCTAGGGTTAAGTTTTTGGATGTCTAGGTTTTTTTACATTCCTGTTTATTGTAAAAAGGCCTTCAGAGCCTCATTGTAATCAACTTATTTCCTTATTGAATAGAAATCAATTTTATTGTATATGTGTTATTTTTTGTTAAGCATGTTTTGATAATAATATGTATTCATTTTTTTCTTATCATAAAATATGGATCAATGGTATTAGCACGGTCTGCTCCTTGTTGTTCTTAATGCATGTCCTCAACGAGGTCAGGGTACAAAGAATTGGGTCTCGAGCTTGTTTATCTTTAGGAAAAATCTCTCGCAAGCCCAAACAACCTCTTATGGTGGGAGAAAAGAAAGATGACGGGACAAGAGATCCCTTCAAAATGTTGGTTGAGGAATCCCTCACACAATAGAGGAACGAGATGATGGATAGTTTTGCACAAATCCTTCGGCGGCTACCAACAGGTGACACATATTCCTCAAACGGAGGCACCACCCCCTTCAAGGTACACATCAACTTCGATATTCCTATATTTGAAGGTCAAATAGACGCAGATTTTGTAGACAAATGGTTGAATCTGCTAGAAGGGTATTTCTTTGTCCATAACTTCTCGAATAGAGAAAAGATCAATTTTGCGCTCCTCAAAGTTGTTCCCCATGTCAAGGATTGGTGGGAAAATTTCTGTGAGCAAAAGGAAACAAAGGAACCCTCATTATTTACAGTCGTGGTCACCTGGGAGTCCTTAAGGGATGCTATTAAGGAACGATACTACCTTGTTGGAAGTTATGACAACCTATACACAAAATGGACCACATTGCAGCAGGAAAGAGACCAAGCAATGCCCGAGTTCACAAATATCTTCCATACCTTGCACACCAAGATGGGTATCAAGGATTCTGAGCGACATCTGGTGCTCACGTATCGTGGAAGTCTGCATAGATACATACAGGCTGAAATTGAGTTTCTAGAGATCTCATCCTTGTATGCGGCCTACCGATATGCTGTCAAAACAGAACAGAAGCTCATACAAAAGACACGACAATTTGGGCCTAGGAACCCCTCACATCAAAATACAGGAAAGGGCGACCCCAACCCATAGAATAAGGGACAGAGAAAAGATGGATAGCCTTAGGACAACCAGTCCAGGCCGCATGCAAAGAAGGACACCGGAAAGACAAAGAAAGATACCAGGAAGTGGCACGACTTCCATAAGAGCCCCTGGCATAACAC
>ML830904.1:0-15191 GCA_009831015.1 Picea engelmannii | reverse complement strand
CCTATCTCTCTAGGTTCTTACCCAAGGTGACTGTGGAGGGGAAAGTCTTCACGGTACCTGGAATTGACGTTGACCAAACTCACTCGGGCTCCTTGGAGGGTATACCCACGATTATGTGTGGGAGCTTGCACCAGGGTGTAATTTCGTTAAGCAGGTCGTCAGCGTAACTTTTCCACCATAACCCTGCCCCTTCTCGTCTCGTTGTTGCGACGTTGGATTTCATCACCAACTAGTGGCTTCGAAATTAAAAGGTCTTATTTTCCTGGTGATTGCTTCCTAGATTTTATTTACTAGTGCGTGTTGTTCGTTTCTCGAAGTTGACCATAAGAATTTATTCGCGGAGCTTGTCACTTGTTTACAATTTCTCCCCCATGACGTTCACGTAGGATGCAAGGTTTATCTCCAGAACATCTGGACGATTCTCAACCCTTGCCTACCAGTACACCTAAGGGCTCTCCTCACCAGAGTGAAGTCCCAGTTGTTACCCCACCATACGTGGACACAAGTGAAGTCCCAGTTGTCACCACACCACAAGTGGAATCAACTGAATCTCTAGAACCTTTTCGAATTACCAATACTAGAGAGGACTATCACATTCGTCGTGGTGAATGACCTTTCATGCGATTAAATCCTTCTGAAGAAGCAGTTGTTACATCTTCTGAATCAGCCATTGAATTTCCCGGGGAAGTAGACCAAGATCCTTTTTGGTCCAGTAATTTCCGAAGGGTCCTTTTTGGTACTGAGTCACCTATAGTATATGCAATTAACCCTCCAGTGCTTATGGAGACAGAGACTATACCAGTGACTACCACATATCAATTTGTTCTCCCTGACGAGATGGCCCATCTTGCGAATACTACGAGTGTCCCAACCGTGATTGCTACAGCTAGTCTTGCTCCTATCAATACCCAGCGAATGCCTGATGTCATTCCGACACTACAACCAGGATACCATGCGTTGAATGCTTTGTTGAATGCTTCTGTTCCAACACCTCCGCAAACCCCATCTAGTACTCCTGGGGGTCCTTCTGGGCATCCTATTCCCGGTTTTATTCCGACACTCCCTCCATTTCCTCCTGGCAATCTTAATCCTAGTGGCACTATACCGTCCATTACACCTAACTTGCAGATTCTCGTTGGTGGACAAGGTGGTACAATTCCATTTCCTCTTACTGGACATAATCCACTTACTACACAACCTACGATTGACACATAACTTCCAGTTGGAACTCCACCAATGATAGGGGGACCAAACCCACCTCTTGGACAAAATATACTTGCAGCTTTGGCCCAGTATTGGAATCAGATGCTACAAAATCTTCCTCAAACGATAGGGGGGAAACAACCTACCCCTACTGTAGCCCAACCTTATCCAGGTATACCCAATCCTATTTGTGGTCAAGGTCAGAATACTCAAACCCAGGTCCCTAATCAACCTCAAGGTTACAATCCTTGGAGTTACTATCTTCTCCAACCACCACCGAATCAACTGGGATCTTCCCACTATGGACAGACTGCGTATGGTCCTACTGGTTTGCCGACAGGGCTTCCACCCCAAAGTCACCAGTACCCGCAAGTAAATCGACAATTGCCTTTTCTTGCTACTTTGGATTTGCCAGACTTGTCTAGGATTCTCAATGATCCTATACGTCACTCTCCCCAATGACCTGTTATTCCAGCTAAACTTCCATCAGACATTCCTAAATTTGATGGAAAAGCGGGAGAAGACCTGAACAATCATGTGATGACTTTTCACTTATGGTGTTCATCCAACTCATTGATGGATGACTTCGTTCGTCTACGTCTTTTTCAACGAACCCTTACCAGTTCTGCTGCGAAGTGGTATATTGAATTGCCACAAGGTTTCTTCTCTGATTTCAACACCCTAGCTATGGCTTTCCTTACACATTACAAGTTACCGATCCGTTATGATACTGGGACATAGATTTTGACTTATTTCAAACAAACTAAAGGCACTCATATATCGGATCATATTCATGAGTGGCGACGGAGACGACGTCTCATCAAAATTGAACTCCCCGATCAGTTACTGGCCGAATGGTTTACAAAATCCTTTGTGAACGAAATTGGTAAGGACATTGCCATGGGTGGAGTTGTCACTGAGGAGCAGGCTATAAGTTGTGCTCAATATCTTGATCTCGTTTATTCACAAACGAGAACACTTTATGATTTATTACCTGAGTTACCTCATCCCGGTACTTCCAGCACTTCAACTACTCCAACTGTCTCACATGCAACTGACAGTGTGATTGGTACTACCCAAGCCCAATCACATTCTGTTTCAAGCACCAACCCCAAGTCTGCTTCTTCTAATGTACAAAATGCTCCGTCTACTGCCACTCCTACTAGTAAAACTTCTGAGGTGAATGCCGTTCAATCCACCCCGACCAGTAAAAATAAATCTAAGAAAGGGAGAGGCAAGAATAAGGAGAACAAAACTAATAATCAAACAGAGCAGCCTAAAAATACCCCTGTTGAAGATCGGGATAAGCGCAAACCCCGCTACCCTTTCCTTATTTGTGGTGATGATCACTACACAAAGGATTGTCCGAGACGTGCCGAGGTCCCTAAGTTCCTTCAAGGGACCTCAAAGCCATCTACCCTGGCAGTCTTGTCCCAACCCTTCCCGTCTCAACAACAGGCTCAGTTGGTCATCCATGACCAACCATCTACTTCTACCACATCTTATGTTTTGATGTGTACTGGTGATTCCAAGCCCAACAACGTTGCACTCACAACTAGAGCCAAAGATTATACTCCGTCTAAGGAGAAGGTTGATGATTCACCTCCTACTTTGGTACAGACCTCTCCACCGACTCCACCTACAAACGGTCCTCTTCATCTCGAACGACCGAGCCTTGATACAGTCTTACGACCCCCTAAGGGTGTTGTTCGCAAGTCGACTTTCAATCCTCATGCTCGTGCGGCCCAAAAATACAGTATTGTGGAAGATCTGGCCCAGGCACCTTCAGCGATGTCAGCCCTTGAAGTCCTTCAATCTTGTCCTACACAACGGAAGGCACTGTTGAAAGCTATAGGTGGAATTGTCCCCGCAGATACGAATTTGATAATATTTGATTTGGAAGATCACATTCCAAGGTTACCACCCCAACTCACGTTTCAAATTCAAGTTGTTGTCTCTGACAAGAACATTTTTCGAACTGTTATTGATGAGGGTGCCTCTACGTGTGTAATGCCTTTTGCTTGTTGGAAAGCCATTGGCTCTCCTCCCTCGACTGAATCACAAAACACTCTGAAAGCCTTCAATGGATCTGGTTTTAAGCCTTACGGTGTTCTTCCTTCATTGTCTATTACCCTAGAAGGTAAGACGGTCCAAGTTGAAGTGGAAGTCTTTGATGCTCCCCTTGATTATAATCTTCTGCTTGGTCGTAGCTGGATCGATTCCATGCGCGCCGTTGTGTCAACAGTTTTCCGTGTAGTCCGTTTTCCTCATCAAGGAAAGGTTGTTACCGTTGACCAACTTGCCTTCTTCAATTCCGATACTCATACTGGCAACGTTCCGTTTATTGCTAAAACCCCGTCGGGTTATGAAAATGTCGGTGTAGTCCTTTTAAAGGACTCCTCGTTAATGGGTACTTTCCCCATTCCTCCACCCGATGTTCCACGCCCGTCAGTTGCTTCTATCAACATGATCTCCACCGTGCCTCACGAACTTCCTGCATCACATGACCCTTGGATAGTCCCTGATCCTGGAGATCACACTCGTTTCGGCGACGTTATGCCGTTAAGTCCGGTTGAATCGACTTATCATGCCATTCAATCGGAAACACCTTCTACCCCATCTTTTGATGAGTTGTCTCCTGATCCTTTCCGTGTTATCTTTCCCACTGACGAGATGATCATGTCCGTCATGGAGGACACCCCTTGGGATGATGGACATCATCGTTCCATACTCTTTCTGGAACAACACACTCTAGAGAACTACCAACGGATTTCGACTCCGTCGACCGTTGTTGTCATTTCCACGGTTCCTGCGACTTCACACGATGTGTTTGTTTAAGGAAACCTCAGTAATATATCTCCCAAGATTCCCATTGACATATCAGTTAAACCTGGGATAGTTGAAAATGTTCACATTGGAGCTTCGTGTTCTCCGGATGAAATCGTCACCTATACATCCCTTTTCAAAGAATTTCGTGACATTAATGCCTGGAGCTACGAAGAGATGCCTAGTATCGACCCTGCTATCATTGTACATGAGATAAAGACATACCCCAGAGCTAAATCCGTGCGGCAGTGCCTTCGTCGGATCCACCCACGTAAAGCGGCGACAATCAAGCTTGAGGTTGAAAAACTTCTCAAAGCCGGTTTTATTTATCCAGTGGCTCTGACAGAATGGGTTTCTAACCCTGTACCGATTGATAAGAAAGGTGGCAGTATTCGTGTATGTGTTGATTATAGGGCTATTAACAAAGCCTGTCCAAAAGACAACTTTCCAACCCCTTTCGTCGACCAGATTGTTGACGACTGTGCCGGAAGTGAAATCTTTTCTCTCATGGATGGTTTCTCCGGCTATAATCAAATTAACATCGCTCCCGAGGACCAACATAAAAACACTTTTATTTGTCCTTGGGGTATTTTTTCCTATAGGAAACTTCCCTTTGGTCTTAAGAACGTTGGCGCGACGTTTCAACGTGCTATGTCTTATGCTTTTCATGATATAAAGCATATCGTTCAACCCTATTTGGACGATTTACCAGCTCATTCTCTACGCCGAGTCGATCACCCCACTCATCTCCGAGCCATTTTCATTCGTTGTCGGTTCTATCGTATTCGTTTAAATCCTCATAAATGCATTTTTTGCGTAGAATCCAGTCGTCTTCTAGGTTTCATTGTTTCACGTCAAGGGATCAGGGTGGATCATCTTAAGGTTGAGGCGATTCTTAATCTCCTCCTCCTTCTACACTGCATCAGTTGCAAAGTTTGTATGGGAAAACAAACTTTCTTCGTAATTTCATCCCTAATTACGCCGAAATTACTCGTGGTTTTACTCGACTATTAAAGAAAGATGCAGAATTCGTCTGGGATACCGTGGCCAACAATGCTTTCGAGGCTTTGAAGTTGTCCCTCATACGAGCTCTGCTTCTCTTTCCTCCTGATTATAGTCGTGATTATTTTTTGTATCTTGTTGCCTCTGAGTATACTATTGGCATGGTTCTAGTCCAGGAGGATGATAAGGGAAACGAACATGTTGTTTATTACTTGATTCAAAGTCTCACATCCACTGAAATAAAGTATCAACATGTTGAGAAACTGGCTTTGGCTATCGTTCAAGCTGTTCAACACTTTCAACATTATATCCTCTCACAGAAAACTACAGTCATTTCTCATTGCAACCCTATGCAACACATTTTGACACGTCAATTTCTAGGGGGAAAGTACTCCAAATGGATTGTCATACTCCAGGAGTTCGACTTGGAATTCGATCGCGCCACGTCTAAGAAATCCTTAGTTTTTGCTGAGTTGATATGTGATTTTCCTCACTCTGCCACGGAAACTGTAGCAGTAGATTCATTACCCGATGAATCTCTTTTCATAATTAGTACTGACGATCTTTGGTATGGAGATATCATTATATATCTCCAAACCCAAACTTTCTGGCCTACTTTGTCTAGCACTGAACGACGTCGCATCCATTATCAAGAACGTCAATACATTATTCTTGGCGATACTCTTTATCGTCGGGGTATTGACTCTGTTTTTCGACGATGTCTGACTTTTGACGAAGCCGAGAAGGCTCTGAATGACTTCCATTCCAGAGCATGTGGTGGTCATATGTTTGGGTATGCTACTGCCCAGAAGATCTTACGCGTAGGTTATTTTTGGCCTTCCTTGTTCAATGAATGTATTACTTCCGTTCAGAAATGCCATGCCTGCCAGACCTACAATCAAAAAATTCGGTCACATCCTGCTCCTCTTCATCCTGTAGTCTCAGTTGGTCCTTTTTCAAAATGGGGCATTGATTTCATGACATGTCACCCTCACTCGGCCGGGGGGCATGGTTACATCATTGTAGCTGTTGATTACTTTACAAAATGGGCCGAGGCGATGTCGACCTTCGATAATACTGGAAAGACTACAACGTTATTTCTTTTTAACCATGTCATAGCTCATTTTGGCGTTCCTCAAGATATCGTTATTGATCACGGTAGTCATTTTAGGAATTTTATGATGTCTGAAATTACGGAAAATTTGGGTCTTCGTCATGATAACTCGACACCCTATTATCTGCAAGCTAATGGCTAGGTTGAAGCAATCAACAAAGTTATTATAACTATGCTTCGACGGATGATAGGAATTCATAAAACAAGCTGGCACACGATGTTGTTTTCGGCATTGTGGGCATATCGGACATCTGTTAAATTAGCTACGGGGTTTACGCCTTTTCGGTTGGTCTATGGTGTGGAAGCCATTCTTTCGATAGAATGTGAGATACCTTCTTTGAAACTAGTTGTCGAACTCTTACCCAATACTTCTGCTGAAGAAGAACGTCTTTTGTATCTGATGCGATTAGACGAGACTCGACGTGACGCCACTTTAGTAATAGAAACCCAGAAGAAACGTGTTAAGGCACAGTATGACAAGCATGTCAAGCCTTGTGTTTTCTCTGTAGGCGATCTTGTTCTCCTCTATGAACATGATTGAGATGTCTTAGGTGCTGGGAAATTCGAACCAATGTGGCGAGGTCCTTATATTGTTCGTCGAGTTTTGGAAAAAGGAGCATATGAGCTGGTCGATTATGATGGTATCCCTTTGAGTGAACCCAGGAATGGGTTGTACTTGAAGAAGTACTATGCATAAGTCATTTGTGCACAAGTACTTGTATTTTATGTATCATACTTTGTGTGTGTTACTTTTAGCTTGCTTTTGACGTTATCTGGTCTCTACCCTTATATGACGTTGTGTTTGATTGCCAGATGTCGGAGTCTTGTCTACCCTATATTGGCTTCGCTGATGGTGCTAGACATAGAACTCGGAACCTAGCTTCCGCTGCGTGGGCAATCTATGCCCCAACAAACGAACTCATATCTTTACGAGGTGTATGTCTTGGCCGTGCTACCAACAACATCGCAGAGTATAGCGCCGTTGTTGAATTATTGGTTGATGCTATATCTCTTGGAATTCGTCATTTGGTTGTGTGACTTGACTCGCAACTTATAGTACTACAGCTAAGTAATATCTACTCTATTCGAAGTCCTACTCTGTTATGGGTATATTTGTGGATTCGCCTCTTGGAACGATATTTTGATTACATTGAATATCAACATATTCCTAGATGTCTTAATACATTAACAGATGCATTGGCTAATTATGTATTGGACAGACATTTAAACCATTTATAAATCAAACACAATAAAATTCTCGCAATATAAAGTAAACCGGTAGAAACCATTTGTATATATAATGATCAAAAGAGTTTGTTTTTTTTTACAAAAAGTTTGTCCAAAGACCAAAATATAAAAAATTGAAGCTTATAGCTTCTACAAAGTGACAGTATGGATGACGTTCACGGTAACAAACAACTGATCTAGCAACTCTACGGAGCAGTCGACCCATAGCTGCTGATACCCCTAAAGTGTGATGTTGACTGCGTCGTAGAACCTCTTCCAGAGTCATATATGGAATGTCTGCTGTCAGGCCCTCTAAATTCTGTTCCACCAACTGATAGTCTTCGGCATATTGTGGTATTTCTGCTGCTACTTCTCCTCGTTGCTGGATAGGAGAAGTGCCAAGACGTCTATACGGTCCAACATCTGATCAACAAACATTTTTGTGTTAGTCTTCGGATAGATATATAAAACCAAAAACATTTGAATATGATTAAAATTCAAAAACATTTAAAAAGAGAAAATGCGTGTACTTCTTACATAGGTCCCCCCATTGTGCATCCTCAGGCAGTGCTAAATCTGGATCTCCTCTGAAATCCAACCCAGCATAGGCGTAGTCATCGACCATCAGCATCTGGTTTTGCAACCAGTCAAAGAAAATATCGTCATATTTGACGATTGGTCCTGCCACGTGCCGGGCCATAAGCCGACACCACCTCAACATCCTTGGATCTCTAGGACCTGGGAAATCCCACTCAACCTATAGTCTAAATATGGGGACCCTCTCGAGGAAGAAGGACACCAGCAAAGAACCATACCCAAATTGTTTCAATTCACCTCGCCGACATTTTGTTAATTGTCTTTTGATACTGCGCAGCACTGCATCAACCTAGTTAAATACTCGGGGCTCAGTATACTTGATGGCGTACTGGAAATAGCTCTGTAATGCCATATGCAGAGCAGAACTCCTAGCCATCCGAGCAATCATGAAAAGAATAGTGCAGAGAGTCAAGTCTATTACTCCCTAGATCGCCACTTTCCCTTTCTTTCTTTCGGCCTCGGGTACACAGTATTGATTGCATTATTCACTCATCTTTAATCCACCGCCTCTGCTACCCATCAGACTGACATAATACCCATGCCTGGACAATCCAGTCAAGAAGTATATGTCCTCAATGTCAATGGATAATGTGTGAGGCCCTACATTGAAAACTTGTTGATCTGGATCCCACATACGGACTAGATACTCCAGTAAACGGACTTGGGCCCTCATGCCCGGGATGCGGAAGTATTTTAAGATCCCACAATCTCTCAGTGCAGCTATGGTGGGAGGATGATTCTCGGCATTTTCATTATCCTCCTCATGTTCTCTTTCTTGCCACTCGAGCACCATGTTTGTGGCTATTTATCTGCATAAGGAACATACAAGGAGGATTAATGATTTTATTCATGATATAAATCTTTTTCATTGGCTAAATATTTAAAAAAAAAATTGAGTTTTGCGCTGCTCCCAGGTGCCTTATTATACATAGTGTGAACACCTCGCAGGTGGCTCATGGCTCACCTATGAGAACGCATCATTCTCGCAGGTCCCGTATGGGCCACCTGCGAGAATGCCTATGCGTATGTAGGTTTCAAAAACCAACTTGAAAATGAAAAAATAACCAATGAAATAAAAAATTTAAACCATGAAAATGTCAAGAATTAAGAGCTTACCGTAATGCTGTAGACGGCTCATCAAATGATCTCTTATAGCTCCCGGAAATCAACGCCGAATTCAGAGGGTAAAAAGGGGGTTTTTGGAACTCAATAGTGAAAATGTGAAATGATATGGTAAAAATGTGTATTTACTCATTTAATTTACTTTTTACTATGTCATTTTTGGGTTTTCTTGTTTATCTATTGTTTAAACCTAATTACTAATATCAAAATGAGTGTAATGACTTGCAGGTGTGTTGACAATGATGATTATCTACAAGGGTATGGACATATTTTTCTTCGTAATGGTGTGTTTTTTATTGTTTTTCATGGTTTTTACATAAAACCTCGAGCATCGTTTTTGTCCGTTCTCACACTCGTAAATACAAGAGAATGTGATCGAGCATAGTTTTATCACTTTTTCGGGCTCAACAAGGTTATACGAAAAATGAACCCTCCTGGAGTCCTCTTTAAGCTCTTTTCAGACTCTCTAAACATGAAAAGATCGTCGAGCGACCTTTCTATCTTCACGCTCGCTAATGTATTTGAAATATGCGTCTGGTGAGTGATAATTTCTCTCTTTTTCGGTCTCGTCTAGACTATTTTATGAAAAAGGAACTGAGAGAGTTCTCTTTTAAGTGTTTTTCCAAACTCTATAATCTTGAAAAATCTTCGAGTTTACTATCTCTGGACTCGTTAAACAAACATTGACAGACCCGTGATGGGACCGAACTACTCCTTCTTAGGGTTCGTTAAACATACTCCAAGGAACTCGTCCGAAGGATGAGTTTATATCAACAAGCATATGTGATCCTCTTCAAGCTTGCGTAAAAATAAAGAGGTACTTGCCAGAAATGGTGGGGGGAAATTTGGGAAAGGGATATGTTTCACCTTTGTATTGATTGGTAGTAAGTGTCGCTCTTGAACATGACACCCCCTATTCATCATTTGAAGCCGGTATGGGAAGTCCATTTGTCTCTCATTCGATTTGCTACAAGGTCATTCCCTGTGTCGTCTTTGAGTCAATGCTTCCAAATCATTGGTCGTGTCATTCATATGTTCAAGAGAAGTCCATTTGAAACCTATATTGAGTCGGCCATCTGCAGTTATCCATTCTCTCCATGTCAGCCTTCCCTGTGTCCAGTCCAATTTGCAAAATGCTCTGTTTCACTTTCAAACTCTGTTACTCATTTCGTGTCATTGATGGGGGATACATCAAGGCCCTCCTATGATGAGTTTTGTTCCGTCGACTTCAGATCATTATCCGGAATCAAGACTTAGAAATTATTTAGTACCTTGGAGCTTGCATGCCTCAATGGAAAGTTTCCTCGCTTTCGACAATGGGTTTACATCATTGACCCCTGATCGAAAGATTCCATCAGATGTTTGACATCAACTCATTTATTCACATTCGATGGATTGTACTATGGTACCTTGGGAGTCATTGACATCAATGGTGATTTCCCTCGCACTTGTTAACAGTTACATCAATGACCGGTAATCAAGTTTTTTCTACCATGTTCGACTTCAACACATGTAATCACATGGGTAGATTCGTACTTTAGGGGACGAGATTGAAGACCCTGGATATTATCTTTGTAATCCAGGTTGCGATGGAGTATGTATAATTAGCGACACATAGATCCATTGTGTATGTTTCGTGGCTATGTCGTCTTGATTTGAAATCTCTCGCATAGATCCACAGTGTATTCAGGTGGCTATGCTATATTTTGATGGCATGGATCCACAGTGTATGATTGGTGGCCATGAATTTTGTTTATGATGTCATCAGTCTATGATCTGAGTATGGGAATGCCTACCTCAGAATTGGTATATATGATATTCTGCAGATGCTTGGGTGTTTGCAGGTTTTCGATTAGATGTGCTCTTGGTTCTCGACACACACATGCATCTTACAAAGTCTATCGACTGTCACTGGTTCCAATCTCAGACTTTGGGGGGCATTCTGTTACCCATAATTTTGGTCGTCATGATGATGTATTGGTTATGGTGCACTCAGACTCTTCACTAGAACTTTCTCCTGAGAAAAGTTACTTTCTTCTCTTACCAAAAATATCATTTTTAAGGAAGGTTCGCAGGCTACCAATACATTTTCCTGCGAGAATGTATGATTCTCGCAGGCTACCTTAAGCCAGGGTGCGAGAAGTTCGCACTGTGTATAACTTCTAGGGTGTGAACACTTTCTAAAGAAGGAAAAAAGAAGAATTCTCGAAGCTTCTAGAAGGGAATCTTCTAGAATGATGAGATGTCATTCGAATGGTTATCTAAGTATTGGCTTTCCTGATATTTTGGGATCATTCCTATCCAAGTAACTAATTCATTCTCTCTTATATATTGAGGGGATTCTCATGGAAGAGGTTAGCAAGAAAACAAGCAAGAGATTGATTGGAGATTTAGTGATTGTGTGAAGGACTGAAGCTACAACAGCTAAGGAACTCCAACAAGTTTATCAAAGGTGGTTGATCTTCTTCATACAAGTGAGCAAGTGTGTGTGTCAGAGCTAGGGGTCATCGAAAGGAGACTTGCAACATCAAGGCTAAGGTTGTAAGTTTTACTTTCTATCAATATAATACAGTAATGTGTCCATTTCCCATAAAGTTAATTGCACTTTATTGTATAACTCCTTGATCATATACATAGATTAATTGTTGAATAAAATGTGGTTTCTTCACTTCGATTGGTTTGTATTGTCTTGATTTTGACTGTACAAGAGCATTGGAGTGAAGCAGGAACAACAGAGACCCAAGGAAGCGATTATAAGGTATGTTCTTTAATTGTGCCTCTTAGTATATTCAACAGTTAAAATCTAGGGAAAGAGTATCATTCTGTCCTGTTTTGTTCTAGATCCAGGTGGATCTAGGGAGATCGATTTGTGTCTGCACTTACGTATTTATCCAATAACAAGTGGTCCACATACTTGCAACAATTACACCTCAACATCAAGTATAAAATAGGAAGCACCAACTGTGTCGTTGATTGCCTTAGAAAACCACCAGTCGTGAAAGTCACCACAGTGCTAGACTCTTGCAGCCATGAGACCTCTGGATTACCCCAACTCTATGAGATAGACTCGAACTTTTCCACCACCTACCAAATGTTGGGCGCAAACACAATTGTTGCTAATTTCCATATTCAGGACAGACTGTTGTTCCATCTGGGCCATATCTCTGTTCCATCAAGTGAGGGCGCGAAGATGATCTGGGAAGCCCACTACAATCAGTTGGAAGGACACTTTGGCATCGAAAAGATAGTGTAAATGTTGTAAAAACATTTCTACTAGATGAAACTTCGACAGGAGGTCAACAAGTATATCAGGTCCTACACTATTGCCAAATCGACCACTAAGAAACAGGGCATGTACACCCCTCTTCCTACTCCTGACAAGACATGGGAATCCATCTCAATGGACTACATGTCAGGCCTCCCATCCACCAAGAGGGGAAATGACTGTGTTTTTGTGGTTGTTGATCACTTTTATAAGATGGAGATTATGGATGCCTATAAGAAGAGCATCACAATAATGACCACTGCCAAGCTCTTTGTTGAACAAGTCTAAGTACATTTTGGAATCCCGAAAACCATTGTCTCAGATCGGGATAGTCGATTTCTCAACACATTCTGGTCGAGACTTTGGTCATTGCTGGACACCAAGCTCACCAAATCCACGACCTTCCACCCCCAGACAGATGGACAAACCGAGGTCGTAAATCGAATGATTGTGCATATCCTGCGCATGTATAATTCCAAGCACCCTCGCATATGGGATGAGATCCTTCCCTATGTTCAACACAACTACAACGGAGCCATGCATAACTGAACCAACCACATCCCCTTTCAGGTGGGGTTGGGATTCCAACCACTAGGTCCCATAGATGTTGCATTACCCCTTGCGGTCACCTCGATCGATTCATTTCCTGCTCCCACTGAAGTTGACAAAGCCACCTGGTTCATTGAGTGGATCCAACACATCCTCCAATAGGTTCAATAAGTCCTATAGAAGTCCAATGACAAGTACAAGTAGTTCCATGATCAACACTGGGTGCCAGATAAGTTTCAGGTGGGCGACAAAGTTTGGTTTCAATTGCAGAAGGAACGCCTTACATGACCCCATTGGAAGCTTCAACCATTTCATTATGGTTCATACACCATCACCAAGGTGGTGGGTGATAATGATTTTGAGCTTAACATTCCTCCTTTCCTTGGCTTGCACCCAATGTTCAACGTGGATCTCCTTTGACCTTATTTCCCACAATTATTGGACACCTCAGAGGTAGCAGAACAAATGAAACCAACATAGCTCAACCCCAACTGCATACAATAGGCATCTAGTGATCATATTATGGACAAATAGGTCAAGGGAACTCGCCAACAAAATATCCATCTTTATCGAGTTATCAAAGCAGGGAAGCTCCTGCACCAAGGCAAGTGGCTCACCTGGGGCTAAATTCAGCATAAATTTCCTCATATGATGGGGGTACTCAACGCAATGGAGAAAATTACTTCCTAAGGGGGGAGGATTGATCCAGATGGATTTTGGTGGCCTCCCACCTATTCTAACTAGCTCATTCTGGCAGTTTTCTACTTTGACAATTTTTTCCTAGTTTTCGGGTCCCTGACTTTGAGGGCCATTTTGAGGCCCTAAACAACGTTTTTAGGGCTCACCATAGTCAAAATGTATACAAAGCAAGAGTCTAATAGAAATATATGTATTCTTTGGATAGACCTTTCCAACGGGCTATCGTGCACCTAAAACGAAGATCGTATGCAAAATTTACGACCCCGGGAATTTGATGTACTAACTTACCCAAACAGGGCCCACATGACTTTTGGTGCTTCATCTCCTAGGGTTAGGTTTTTGGATGTCTATGGTTTTTGACATTCTTGTTTATTGTAAAAAGGCCTTCAAAGCCTCATTGTAATCATCTTCTTTCGAATGAGCGCAACCGTCACATCTCTTTTCAAAGATAAGCCACCACCATTCTAGCAAGCTTGTTTTCCGCTGCATCTTACAGTTTCAACTTATTTCCTTATTGAATAGAAACTAATTTTACTGTATATCTATTATTTTGTGTTAAGCATATTTTGATAATCATCTGTATTCATTTCATTCTGCTCATAAAATTTGGATCAATTGGGATGCTAGTTGTTTGTCTCTTCTGGAAGAAGTGGTGTGTTATTTCTCTTGGATGCTTATGTTTGCTTTGTAGTGGAATATACTTGGTAAAGTGGGTTTATCTTGCTATCTTGTGGAATTGGTAAGGAAATTTATGCATATTGTTAGTGTCTCTTATTACTTCATGGTTATTCTTGTCTAAAACCTTGGAGGATTATAAAGGCATACACCCTCCACTAAGTCTATCACATTTGTCTTTAGATAAGCTACTAAACAAGGTTGTTAGGAGGAGTAAAAGGGCTTACACCCTCCTAGATATAACTTGCTAGTTTTTTTTTCCCTAGGCAGTAAAAATGATTACACTCCTAGGGATGTAACACATCTAGCCCTTGCAACAAGAGACTCCATAACCTAATTGATAAAGTTACTAGTCTAATTTGCATTGGAGAAATAAAATCATTGCATTGGTATACATAATTCTTGAGATATTGCATTTGTTCAAGTTGGAATCTATTTTACATGCTATAAGTTTGCTTGAGCCACTAGGGGATCTAGCTTAGTCAAGTAGTTCTCTTTGTTGTTACAAATTAATGCTACAACCATTAGGGCTACAAAAATCTCTCTCCCTCACTCATTTCTTACTAATCTACCACTAAAGTTTACTTGTGAACCTAGATTATTGTTCTATTGATCATTAACTATTTTTTTAATGGTTTACTTGTTCATTTTCGTGGTTAAATCTTGTTGTTGTAGAAAAAAATTTCTACATCCATAAGGCTTCCCTAATACATTGTTCATAAAACCATTTTTCAACCCTAATTTACCATCAAAGCTTGTGTTTAAGTATTGGAATGTTATCTACATCTTTGGCACTTTATCATCCAATAATTGTTTGATGCTTTTGATGGTTAAATTTGAAGATAATAACACATTCTATTGTTGATATATATATATATATATATATATATATATATATATATATATATATAT
>ML830903.1:47207-67289 GCA_009831015.1 Picea engelmannii | reverse complement strand
ATTTATTTCCCTTCCAATGAAAATTTCATGAAAAGTTCTTGAAAATTAAAAGCCATTGTTCCTAATGATTGTAACCATTGGATTCCTAGTACAACATCTGCACCACCCATGGGTATAGCAATCATTGGACTATTCATTACATACCCCCCCATAGTAAGATTGATCTTATTGCATTTTCCTGAGCAATTGATAGTCTTACCATATGATCTTAACATTAGGTCTTAACATTTTTTCTGTCTAGGCATGAAGAAGGATGTACTTCAATTTTTCATTGAATGTGAGGTGTGCCAATGTAATAAAGGTAAAACTATAAATTCGCCAGGAGTTATACAACCCCTACCCATTCCATCTTCAATGTGGACCGACATCTCCATGGATTTTATAGTGGGAATTCCTAAAGCTGGGAACAAATCAGTCATCATGGTAGTGGTTGATCACCTATCCAAGTATGCTCATTTTTGTGCTTTACCTCACCCTTTCATAGCGACACTCATAGCGAATTCCTAAAGCTGGGAACAAATCAGTCATCATGGTAGTGGTTGATCACCTATCCAAGTATGCTCATTTTTGTGCTTTACCTCACCCTTTCATAGCGACACTCATTGCACAAGTTTTCCTCGATCATATTTTCAAGTTACATGTCATGCCAACCTCTATTGTATCTGATCATGACTCCACTTTCACTAGCACCTTTTGGAAAGAGTTGTTTAAACTGCAAGGCACCCAACTAAACATGAGCACAGCCTATCACCCCCAGTCTGATGGACAAACAGAAGTGGTCAAAAAATGTTTGGAAACCTACTTACGGTGTTTTTCTTCAGACAAACAACACCAGTGGGTGAAATTATGGATTCCCTTGGAAGAATGGTGGTACAATACTTCCTATCACACGACCACTAAAATGACCCCATATGAAGCAGTGTATGGTCAACAACCTCTGAAAATCACCACCTATCTTCCAGGAACATCCAAGGTTCAATCTATTGATACCATGTTGCAATGTCGGACAACCACCATCGCAACTTTGAAGGATAACCTCCACATGTCCCAAAATCACATGAAGCAACAGGCTAACCAACATCATTCCAAAGTGTTTTACAGGAAGGCAATCAGGTGTTTCTCCAGCTAGAACCTTACAAGAAAACATCTCTCAAAGCTCAAGGACATCATAAGTTGGCACCCAAGTTTTATGGGCCCTACCAGATCATCAAGCGTATTGGCTCAATAGCTTACAAATTGGCTCTTTTGGATACTTCCAAAATCCATCCAGTGTTTCAAGTTTCCTGTCTGAAGAAAGTGGTGGGACAAAATTTTCGAGTTCAAACCATCCTATCGGAATTAGATGAATAGGGATCCCTACGGCTCCAACTTGAAGCAACTCTCAATAACCGGGAACATCAATTGTGTGGTCGAACCATCAAGGAAGTGTTGATCAAATGGAAGGACACATCACCAGACAATGCGACCTGGGAACCAACAACCATCCTTCAGCAGTTTCTGCACCTGCAGCCTTGAGAACAAGGATGGTTTTGAAGGGCGATGGCATGTTAGGATCCGATCCTAACCCCTATCCATGGGTCGTTAGTTAGAAGGGTATGTAATAAAGGTCGACATTATTTAATAAGGCCTAATAAATAAATGAGAATAAGTCAATGTAAGAAGACCTAATAGAAGCTTCCACTTCTAGAAAAAAATTCTTTTAGAAGTTTCCTTAGAAGATAGAGTTAGTATAAACAAGTGTAGGAGGCATGGATGAAGTTTGTCTTAGATATTATTGTAATAGAGCTCTACTCTATTGGAGGTTTCCCCCTCAAAGAGGCAAATGGACATTGCTATCATTAATGAAGGTTCTCTTTCTGGTCTTATTCTTCTATTATTATGATATTGTTCTAGATATATCATTGTTGTTCCGTTATTTGTTGCTCAATATTTTGTTCTGCATATTATATTATATCTGGAATATTTCACATATAGAAGGATAGAACACTACTTATTTTTCCCTAGGTTTCATATTCATAACTTGAAATGGAACAAGGAAGATAGAAGTAAACACATGTTTAATTGTCATTTGTCATTCTTCGTCTGAGTAACTTGGTTGATTTGATCCCATATCCAAAATCCTTGACAAACTACACATAAATCAAATAACCACAACCTTTTTCATTTTCAAATTGGCATTCCAAATGAGCAATAAGATTTGCAAAAAATAAAACCTTGATCTTTAGGTAAATCAAACTCCTACCAATCCTATCATTCATCCATGACAATATTTGATACAATACACAAGATTTATTTGGGGGTGGGGGGGAGCGGCATACATAAGAAAGTATATTTATATTATTAATTGAAAAAGTGACAACAAGTGATCTAGGTGGATATCGGTGGCCACCCACCTCTTCCAACTAGCTCAAAACAGTTTTCTGGCAATTTTGGCAATTTACTATTTTTAGCAGTTTTAACTTATGGGGCCATTTTGAGGGCCTAAATGAAGTTTTTTTGGGATCGAGCTTCTCAATGATAACTTTAATAATTATTTATCCCCCAAAATGAATCTCCTCGACGTTGCCTTTCCAATGGACTATCATACACCTAAAACAGAGATCGTATGCAAAAGTTACGACCCTGGGAAGTTGATGTACTAACTTACCCAAATAGGGCCCACATGACTTTTGGCGCTTCATCTCCTAGGGTTAGGTTTTTGGATGTCTAGGGTTTTTTTCATTCCTGTTTATTTTTAAAAGGCCTTCAGAGCCTCATTGTAATCATATTCTTGCGAATGAGCGCAGTCGTCACATCTCTTCTCAGAGATAAGCCACCACCATTCCAGCAAGTTTGTTTCCACTGCATTTTATAGTTTCAGCTTATTTCCTTATTGAATAGAAAACTAGTTTTATTGTATCTCTTTTATTTTTTGTTAAGCACTTGTTAATAATCTGTAGTAATTTCATTCTTCTCATAAAATCCGAATCAGTGGTATCAGAGCGGTCTGCTCCTTGTCGTCTTAATGCATGTCCCCAACGAGGTCGGAGTACAAAGAGTTGGGTCTCGAGCTTGTTTCTCTTGAGGACAAAAGCTATTGCACACCCAAGTGACCTCTCATGGCAGGAGAAAATAAATATGACGAGATAGGATATCCTTTCAAACTATTTATTGAGGAATCCCTCATGCAACAAAGGAACAAGATGATGGATATTTTCATGCAAATCCTTCGACGGCTACCAACGGGCGACGCATCTTCTTCGAGTGGAGGTGCCACCCCCTTCAACGTAAAAATAAACTTCGATATTCCTATATTTGAAGATCAGATAGATGAAGATGTTGTAGAAAAGTGGTTGAATCTACTAGAAGGGTATTTTTCTATCCATAACTTTTCGAATAGAGAAAAGATTATTTTTGCACTCCTCAAAGTTGTTCCCCACGTCAAAGATTGGTGGGAAACTTTCTATGAGAAAAAGGAAATAGAGTAACCCTCATTATTTACAGTCATGACCACCTGGGATTCCTTCAGGGATGTTATTAAGGAACAATACTACCCGGTCAGAAGTTATGACGACTTGTATACCAAATGGACCACACTTTGGCAAGAAAGAGACCAAGCAATGCCAGATTTCACGAATATCTTTCATACCTTGCGCACCAAGCTGGGTATCAAAGATTCGGAGTGACATATGGTGCTCAAGTATCGCAGCACTCTGCATACATACATCCAGACTGAAATGGAATTTTAGACATCTCATCCTTGGGTGCGGCCTACCGATATGCCATCAAAATTGAGCAAAAGCTCAAACAAAAGACGTGGCAATTTGGGCCTGGGAACCCCTCACAAAAAAAGCTAGGAAAGGTCGGCCCCAACCTATAGAAAAAAGGATATAGAAAATATGGACAATATCTGGACAACCAGTCCAAGCAGCAAGCAAATAAGGACACCAGAAAGACAAAGAAAGATACCAGGAAGTGGTGTGACTTCCATAAGATCCCTTAGCATAACACTAATGACTGTCACTCAAAGCAGTCGTTGGTGGCCGAAGTGAAAGCCTCTGAATCAGATGTGGGTTTAGACTTTGAGACAGAACCAGAAAGGGGAAGATGGATCATTTATGTGGAACCCAGTGCCATCATTGCTACCACCAAGCTCCAGCCTAGTGAACCAGACGAGCTAGAAGAAAGAGAATGCCTCTTCCATTCATAGATGTGGGTAAAAGGCACCTCGTTGTAGTTCATCGTGGATAACGGTAGCCATAATAACCTCATCTCAGTATAGGTCATCAAGCAGCTGGCCTTGTCGAAAACACCACACCCACAACCCTACACCATTGGATGGCTTCGCCAAGGAAGTGATCTCTGCATCAACCAACAGTGTTGAATGTTGTACAGCATCAAGCCCTTCAAAGGCGAGGTATTGTGTGATGTTGCTCCTCTCAAAGTTTTTGTTGTTCTTTTGGGCCAACTTTATTTATGGAAACATCATGTTGTATATGAGTCTAGGCCTTGTAGTGTTATTATTACTTTGAACGGGAAATTGTACAGGATACCCGAGGCAGTCCCACCTAGTGCTATTTCCTTGATCTCTACTAAGCAATGCAAGAAGGTCATCTCTCAGACAGGGAAGTTTGTCTTGTTCGTGATTCTCTCTCAGGATAAATGAAAGATCATAGCCACATCCAAGGTCTCTGTGACCGACCTCTCCACATAGCAGAAGCAAGTAGATAAGGTCATGGAAGAATACTCGGATATGTTCTCCTCACCTACCGGGGTACCTTTGCACTATCAGGTCAAGCACCCCATCGATTCGACCCCCGGCACACCGCTGCCCAATGGGCCAATCTATCGTCTCTCTTTGTTAGAGAATGAGGAGATCAAGCAACAGATTCAAGAACTGCTCCACAAGGGGCACATCTGTCCCATTTCATCACCTTGTGGGAGCCCAATCATGTTGGTATAGAAGAAAGATGGAACCTGGCGACTCTGCATTGATTATCGGGCTCTGAATAAAATCACATTCAGAAACCAGTACTCGATTCCCCAAATCAACGACCTCCTTGAAAAACTCACAGGGGCAAAATACTTCAGTAAGATTGATCTAAAGTATGGCTACCACCAAGTCCCGATAGAATAGACAGATGTATGGAAAACCGCATTCAAGTCAAAGGAAGGCCTTTTTGAATGGTTGGTCATGCCCTTTGGTTTAAAAAATGATCCAACCACTTTCATGAGGATGATGGACGATATCCTGCTACCATTCACCAATGCTTTTGTAGTAGTGTATCTAGATGACATTCTCATTTACAACAAGACTTGGGCCGAACATTTGTAGCATATTCAACAGGTTTTGCACACCCTACGACAGCACAAGCTATATGCCAACTTGGAAAAATGATCCTTCGGCATGGACAAGGTCCATTACTTGGGCTACATAATTGATCAGCATGGCATACATGTGGATCCAGCCAAGATCCAAGTCATCCATGACTGGCCAGCCCCAACCACACTCACTGAGCTTCAGAGCTTCTTGGGCCTTGCCAATTTCTACCGCAAGTTCGTGTTGGGATTCTCCCATATTGCATGGGCCCTTAGCCAAATAAACAGGGGTGGTGGTAAGGAAAAATTTGCGTGGGGTCGATCCCAACAACAAGTGTTCGACAATTTGAAACAACGCTTGTGCTCAGCCCCAGTACTTTCACTACTAGACCTGCAGCAGCCCCTTGAGATCGAGACATATTCTTCAGACTATGTGATGGGCATCGTTCTCACTCAACACGGCCACCCCTTGGCCTTTCATAGTGAGACACTATCAGATGTTGTCCGTAAGTACCCTACTTACGACAAAGAAATGTACTCCATTGTGTAAGCCTGCCGCTAGTGGAGACATTACATTCTTGGGAAGGAAACAATCATCCAAACTGATCATAAGCCACTCGAGTTCATGCAGACACAAGGAAAATTGCAGAATGATCGCCATCAAAAGTGGTCTGCATACTTGCAGCAATTCCACCTCAACATCAAGTATAAAATAGGAAGCACCAATCGCGTCGTTGATTACCTCAGCAGACCGCCAGTCGTGGCACTCACCACAGTTCTAGACTCTTACATCCATGAGACTTATGGATGGCCCCAACTTTATGATACAGACCCAAACTTCACCACCACCTACCAAATGTTGGGTGGAAACGTAGTTGTTGATAATTTCCATATTCATGATGGGTTGTTGTGTCGTTTGGGCCATATATGTGTTCCATCAAGCGAGAGAGTGAAGCTGATATGGGAAGCCCACTATAGTCGGGTGGCAGGACACTTCGGCATCGAAAAGATAGTGGTGATGCTACATAAACATTTCTACTGGTCGAAACTTCGACAAGAGGTCAACAAGTATATTAGGTCATGCACTGTCTGCGCTATTGCTAAACTAACCACTAAGAAACAGGGCCTGTACAACCCTCTTCCTACTCCTGACAAGCCATGGGAATCCATCTCAATGGACTACATGTCGGGCTTCCTATCCACCAAGCGGGGAAATGAATGTGTTTTTGTGGTTGTTGATCGCTTTTCTAAGATGGCGATTCTGGTTGCTTGCAAGAAGAACATCATAGCAGAGGCCACTGCCAAGCTATTATTTGAACGAGTCTGGGTACATTTTGGAATCCCACAAACCATTGTCTCAGATCAGGACAGTCGATTTCTCAGCACATTTTGGTCTAGCCTCTGGTCACTACTAGACACCAAGCTCACCAAATCCATGGCCTTCCACCCCCATACAGATGGCCAAACCGAGGTCGTCAATCGAATGATTGCGCATATCCTTCGCATGTATAATTTAAATCACCCTCTCACATGGGATGAGAGCCTTCCCTATGTCCAACATAACTACAATTGAGCCCTGCATAGCTCAACCGGCCACAGCCCCTTTCAGGTGGGGTTGGGATTCCAACCATTGGGTCCCATAGATGTTGCACTTCCCCTTGTGGTCACCTCGACCGACTCATCTCCTGCTCCAGCTGAAGCTGACAAAGCCACCTTGTTCATTGAGCAGATCCAGCACATCCGCCAACAGGTTCAGGATATCCTACAGAAGTCCAATGACAAGTATAAGCAGCACCATGATCAACATCGGGTGCCACATAAGTTTCAAGTGGGCGACAAAGTTTGGTTGCACTTGCAGAAAGAACGACTTACAGGACCCCATCAGAAGCTTCGCCCACCCTGTTATGGGCCATACACCATCACCAAGACCGTGGGGGATAATGATTTTAATGATTTTGAGCTCAACATTCCTCCTTTCCTTAGCCTTCACTCAGTGTTCAACGTGGATCTCCTTTGCCCTTATTTCCCACCATTATTGGACACCTGGGACATAGCAGAGCAGTTGACACCAACAGAGATCAAACCCGACTTCATAACGCAGGCATCCAACGATTAGATTGTGGACACACAGATCAAGGGCACTTTACAGCAAATGATCCAATTTATCGAGTCGTCAAAGAAGGGCAGCTCTTGCACCAAGGCAAGTAGCTCACCTGGGGCCAAATTCAGCAAAAATTTCCTCATCTAATGGGGGAAATCAACGCAATGGAGACCATTTCTTCCTAAGGAAGGAGGATTGATCCAGGTGGATATTAGTGGCCACCCACCTCTTCCAACTGGCTCAAAACAGTTTTCTGACAATTTTGGCAATTTACTATTTTTAGCAATTTTAACTTCCTGGGCCATTTTGAGGGCCTAAATGAAGGTTTTTCGGGATTGAGAATCTCAATTATAGGCAAATGAATTATTTATCCCCCAAAATAAATCTCCTCGACGATATCTTTCCAACGGGCTATCATATGCCTAAAACGAAGATCGTATGCAAAAGTTACGACCCCAAGAAGTTGATGTACTAACTTACCCAAATGGGGCCCACATGACTTTTGGTGCTTCATCTCGTGGGGTTAGGTTTTTGGATGTCTAGGGGTTTTGGCATTCCTGTTTATTATAAAAATACCTTCAGATCCTCATTGTAATCATCTTCTTGCGAATGAGCACAGTCGTCACATCTCTTCTCATAGATAAGCCGCCACCATTCCAACAAGCTTGTTTTCGATGCATTTTACAGTTTCATCTTATTTCCTTATTGAATAGAAAACTAGTTTTACTGTATCTTTGTTATTTTGTGTTAAGCACCTGTTAATAATCTGTAGTCATTTTGTTCTGCTCATAAAATCCGGATCAACAAGTGTCTACCTAAACCTTGTTGCAAAATCTCCTTCACCAAAGCTTGAGTCCTCTCATCCTTAGCCAGATGTACTCATCTCTCCATCAATATAGCCACAGTCTTACCTCGACAAAGCATCGAAATGATGGCCAAAAAATCTCTACAAAAAACTTAATCAATGCTTGGAGAACCAAAGGTTAGTTATCCTCAAGCAAAGAGAAAACAAGGGCCAAAGATAATCAACCAAAGGCTAAACATTTCTTTAGAGTAATGTTTCCTTCTCTTATTGTGTCCTTTGATCAACCCATGACCTCTTATTTTTACGAGTAGAGAGGTGATAATGTCAAGGAAGAGTGAAATGCATGTTATATAAGTGTGAGGCATCCATAATCTATGCTCGAGGCCTATACGTTGTGCACAATTTGCATTTTTTAGGGTATTTTGAAGGTGCTCACGAGTTTAGTATCGAAGAGTCATGACCTTGTTACAACTTTACTAAGAGAACCAACAAACTTGCAACTATTACTAAGAAGACCCATGAGCATGTAGTAAAAGACTAAAATATACTTGGAAATGTTATATGACTTTTGGCATAAAAGGTGTAGGTGACGTGACTCAATTAATTTGATCAAGGATGACCAAATATAAGTATCACAATTAAGATGGATCACTCTTCGTTTATCAATCATAAGGTTCCCGCTATATAACAATTATAATTGGGTCTTTGAATAAGTGAGAGGACAACCCATGTATAAAGAGATATTTATGTTGTATGTATAGAGAGACATTTATGTCATAAAAACAATTTTGAAGACACATAAATGTAAAATGTTAAGAGTATGGGACTTAGTAATGGTCATTTTTTAGGAAGGCATGTGAAAGAGGCAATGTGTAGAACTCTCAATGAGAGTTTTTTTTTATGTTTTTGTATAGAGAGAGAGAGAAAGACTTAGCAACAATCATAACTCATAGAATGTATAGAACTCTCAATGAGAGTTTTTTTTTTTATGTTTTTGTACAGAGAGAGGGGAAGACTTAGCAACAATCATAACTCATAGAGCAACCAAGTAACCATTATATTAATAAGAAGCATTGCTCCCTTGTCACAGCTGGATCAATATATGATAATCATAATTAAAAATTTTAATTAATAACAATCATAATTGGATTTTTTAATTGATAACAAGAGAATGCATGAATGAAACAATTGTTATGGGTTAATGATTGAGACCCCAACATATCATATAAATACGACAAACAATATGCACTCTACAGCAGAGTAATATTCCACAATTAAATTTACAAATACATAAATTAGATAGGAGATGATGTTATCCTAATCTATACAACAATTATTATTCTGCTGTTGCTTCCCTACAAACCGTACATATTTAAATTTCTACTTACACAAAGTCTTATACACGCAGTTTTGCGTGTATAAGGGAGAGTGCTTGGCGAAAGAGACATCCACTCTCAAGGGCAAAGGATGGTGACATATATTTAATGGAAGAAAGATTAACTGAAAATTCTGTTCTCCGCAGTTCCGTAACTGTCACTGGACAATCGTGGGCACCACAGGCGGCGGAACCTTGTCATTTGATGTGTGGATATAAAAAAATTGCAGGTGAAGATAGATAAACGAGAGTGGGGGGACCCACTTCCTTCAGAGTGTCGACATGTCTCCCGTATCATGCACGGCTATGAGAGTAAACACACAACCTCCGATTTGCCATACTCTTAAATTGTGGTCAACACCCACGCCTCTACGCTATCACAAGATTTTATTATAAATTTATTTTATTTTTTTTTTAATTTTATAATTAAAATTGTTTTAAAATAAGTTAAAGTAAAATTTTATAGTTAAAATGGTTGTTGAATCTAAGAGTATAACTAGCACAGCAGTAAAATAGCTGTTGGTGAACGCCTAAAGGTTGAGAAGATGAAATGAATCTTTAAAAAAATATATTAAATTTTATTCTTTATTAACAAATAAACTGTTGGGCTTCATTTATCTGGTGTTAATATTTTAATGTCTTTATAATAACTAGGAAGTTAATGATTGAAATCACAGCCATTTATTTTGTGTGACTACTAAGAATATTCCAACCATATTTAATCTTGTCCATAAAAAACTTATTAAGCACTAAACCCCTATTAAATCTGCCCATTATCAATAAGTATACACCTTTCGATATAACTAATACTATTAGATTTAGATAATACTTTACTAAGTTATAACTGTTTTATATTACTTTTGAGAAGATTAAACAATGACATAATTTTCTTATATGATGTATTCTTTTGAATAATACAAAATGAAAAACATATTTTGAAAGATTTTATATGATGTACTCTTTTGAATAATACAATATGAAAAATGCACTTGGAAAGATTTTATAAGAATATGATGTATTAAAATGAAGTTATATTTTGAAAGGTTTCCTAACAATATGATGTATTCTTTTGAATTAATTATTAAGAATATGGAAATTAACTTTTTACAATGCATTTTAGTATTTATTTTGAATGTACAAACACGAGCATATATAATTTCAAATACTTTGATATTTGAGCACTTTAAATGAAGAAAATATTATTTTTTGGATTCATAGCATTGTAGGATCTCTTTGTATCATAGATCTATAGAAAAACACTAAATGGCATTGCAATGATGCTTGTCTTCACGGTTTGTAGCTTTACGCACACTAGCTCTAGTGCCCATTCTATCTTGCTTGTCCCTTGAACATATATTTAAATCTCTTAATCTTAGTGCCTAGTGCCTTTGAATATTAGGGAAACATTATGGGCATTAATCCTTTAAGTTAATGTTGTTGAATTGATAGTGACATTGGAGCCTCCAATAGGGTTGCACCAATCAACGAAGTGGAAGGGTGTTTGAAAGAAGAAGGGGAAGAACGATACAACCATAAACATTTTATATTCCCAATGCATAGTGTAATCCTTCATTAATAAATTTGTAGTCATCATTGTAAATCGAATTTCAAGGCTAATTGACATACCCATATCCATATGAGTTAGCAACATATCCAGACCTATAACTGTTTGCTACCCGGATTCAACAGTGGACCTTCCCTTTTATTTTTTGAAAGAAGTTGTTAGCGATCAAAAATGCACTGGCATTTTTGAAAGAATGATGCCTAATCTTGTAAGAAATATTTGACTAGCTTCCCGGGCTCCAAATGCAGATTTGAAAGCACCATTGGAAAGCTTAGGATTTGTAGATGTCGATCGACTATTTAAGCATGCAAAATGGACTCTCCATGACTGAGAAATTTGATTTTGAAAAAAATCTGCACTTTCACCAGTGCAGAAGGCATAATTATAACTAGTTAGCTGGTGAAAGCTCCGCCTTTCACCAGCTAAGGAGAGGATTTTCGGGTAAATTAGCTAGTGAAAGCTTGTCACGGTCAGAATAGCTGAATTTTTGCCCAGATCGAGATTTTTTGGGTTTGAATGGTTTGAAATCTTCTCTAATAAGCTGGTTATGAATTATCAAATCAAAATCTGAAGGCCATTCTTGGAGATGAAAGTCAAAAGGGAATTTTTTGACTAGATTTTGTCATTTTCAAGGGCAAAATGATAGGGATCAAATGACACATCACCCAATTCGAATTTTATCTTTGGAGGACCAAATCAAACAGCCTTGGGAGGCTAAAACTGCACTTCATCAACAATCTACTATTTTTAGAGATCATTAAATAGGACATTTCCTATTTTGTTTTGATTTTCCATTCTAGATCCATTTTTATAGGATCTCATCCTACACTTGTTGTATCTGTTTTGATTTGACTATTTTTAGTAAATCTGATCCACCTTTAAAGGATCTAGATTTCATCTTGTAAGGCTATAAAGCCAAAGACATTTGGAGCACTAGGGGGTTCAATTCTGGATGCATTTTTGGCTATGTACTTTGACACTATCTTGCCATATGAATGAGAGTTTTCTTTGGTCATTATATATCAATCTGTCCATATTTTCCATTACTCTATATTTAATTCTATTCAGTTCAGTTGTTCAGAACTGTCATCTTCTGATATAGCTCATGGATATGAATTAGATCTCTTTTATATTTTTGTATAACCCTACAGATTTGTACTCAGTTATCTTGAATGTTTTTCTTCATACCTTGATTATTTTCTATAACTGATATCTAGTTTCTCGAAGCACTTTTTATTTAGAGGTATGACATGTTGTCTTTTTGCTAAGCTTTCTCAGTTATCCCATTGTTCCAAACACTTGATTGTTAGTGATTTCTTAAGTTACCAAGCATCCTTAGCCTACAACCCTAAGGAGTTTCTTGGAGTGATAACATAAGTGTTGGTCATTTTTGATATATTTCATTACGTATCCATACGAGTTAGCAACATATCCAGACCTATAACTGTTTGCTACTCGGATTCAGTAGTAGACCTTCCCTTTTATTCTTTGAAAGAAGTGTTGGTCATTTTTGATATATTTCATTACGTTCTATTATATACGTAATTACGCTCTCGAAGAATTGAGAAAATAATTGATCTTGGGATTTCTTTGTTCTTCCAATCATGAATTATATATTGCATTATGCTGTAGCAGACAATGTTATTATTATATATGTAATTATGTTTTGAATTGCTTTCTATTTCATTCTCATTCTTGACGTTATGCCTTACATTTAGGTAAGTGAGCTAGATTGCTTCCCTGCCTAAGTGGAGCTAGCTCAGGGAATACCAGGTCCTAAAAGAAAGGCCTATATTTCTTCACGTCAAAGAGCTAGCTAGAAGGTAAGGTCCTAGCCCTTGATTTCTTCCCCTCAATTCGAAAGACTTACCTTTCGTGCGTGAAAGACTTCTATTTCTTCCTCTCAAAGAATGGTATGAAGGTATTGATTACCACTTTCTATATGGTGGTGTGGGGGAGCTCAAAAGGTATTTTTGGGGCTGGTCCACCCTCCCTATAATTTGAACTCGGCCTTATCCCATCGATTACGGATTTGGCGATCTCAGTTGAGCAACATGGTAGTAGGATCAAGTGCCTACATTGGGCAAAACCGATCCTCTCACTATGGTATGGAAAGATTGAGCTCAATCCAACCTAGGGAAGAGAGTACTTATATTTATCCTTGGTGGAAAGCCAACCTAGGGAAGAGAGTACTTATATTTATCCTTGGTGGAAAGCCAACCTAGGGACGAGAGTACTTATATTTATCCTTGGTGGAAAGCCAACCTTAGGATTCAAGCCTGCCTTCTCTCAAGTCAGCCCAGAGAAGAAAGTACTTATATATATCCTTGGTGACGAGCCAACCTTGGGGTAAATCCCGCCTTCTCTCACTCAAGATCCTTCCTCTCACTAATCACTAGTAAGTTCCTTCAAAAATCCAGTCAGGTAGAGTAACTAGTGACTGGTCACTAAATCCTTCATATTCATAGCCTTCATACTTCCTTCCTATTCGTAGTCTTCGTACTTAAAGGTAGAATTCAAACCCAGAAAAGGCTTCCTAAACTCGAGAAAGGACCGGGGCATTCAGGGGAAATGAGGAACAACCCACCTAAGAGACATTCTTTACTGAGAAAGAGACCTTTCCATTCACTTGATTGACTTGCAAGGAGGATACACACCCTATCCTGCCTATCCATTTGCTTGATTGACTGGAAAAGAGGGCCACAACCTATCCATTCTTGATTGGAAAAGAGGAATCCCTCTCCTCATTATCTTGACTAGAAAAGAGGATCCACCTTATGAGGCATTCCATTATAAGCCAAGTAGTCAGGATCAATGCTTTCTTGTTGGGACCAATGGGAGCATGCTGGGAGAAATCGATGGGCAATGGGAGAAACCCACTCTTTCTTGATTGGAAAAGAGTATACATTATGGACTGGAAAAGAGGTAGGGACTTACTAAGACCCCCTGACAAAACATGGTTCCTCTCCTTCCTTATGAGATTCTCTTTGCTTATTGGGCAAAGAGGTAGGGACCTATTAATACCCCTTCCTTGGCGAGACCCCTTGGAAAGACTCCTCTACTTCCTTATGAGATTTTTTCAAGAAGGAGAATCCTATACTCTGAGCCATGAGTCGTAGCTTCACCCATGAGGCTTACCTCCCTGTGAGGCTTACCTCAAGGCACATGTACCCAAGAGGTCGCAGAATCCTTCAAATCCATCCTCACAGTTCATTTGAAGCTAGATGTTTCACATGCATTATGTCTATATTTATGAAGTGGCGAGTGGGCAGGGTGGTCCTTTAGCTTGCTTTATGAATGAATGAACAAGTAGTTTATCCCCCTTATAATAATCCTTCAATCACTACTAATATCCCCATTGATGAAGTTAATCGACCAAGGTTATGTGTTCTAGTACACCATCGATCATATATGTTTGAGGAAGCGAGTCATATATGTTCCCAATCGTATTCAAGAAGCCACCAACCATATATGCTCCCAAGCGTATTCGAGAAGCCACCAACCATATATTCTTCCAAGCATACATGTTCAGGGGAGCCAGGTGTTGTATCTTTCTTTCTTAAGTGGAAAATAGGGTAGGGGTAGTCCTTTCACTTGCTTTATAAACGGGTAGGGTAGGCCTTTCTCTTTCTTTTTGAAGTGGTGAGTCGATGAGGTGGGCCTTCCTAAAGGATTTCTTTCTAACCAAGTATGTGAGGTAAGCCTTTCGTTTGCTATATCAATGGGAAAAAAGGGGTATTCCTATCACTTGCTTTCTGAATGAGTGAGTTTACAAGACAATAATTATAACTAACTTTTTGATTCATTAAAAGGGTCAAGAATTGAATGTTAAATTATGTATCTCCTAAGTTTTTTTTCCAAGAAAAAAATCATATCTTTATTTCCACATAAAATAAAAATTCACTCCTTAGGTGTCAGAGCACAATCCAAAACTCATCTTCTTACCAACTACCAACAAAGCGAAAAGAAGCCTTAAGGATTTTACATTCAATTCCATATAAAAAGTCATATCAAAATCTATTTGTTCTCCTACTCGATATGTAACCACTTGGATTTTATCTAACTGTCAAAAAAAGGATCCTCCTGATGGGAAGTAACCTACCAATTAGCATGAACTTCCATAAATAAATTATATTCAACCATAGAAAGGGCCACTTTAGACAAAGAGTTTGCATATAATTTGTTTCCCTGTATACATGAGAGACAAAGAAACTCTAGAAGTTACAAACACATGATTTCAAGTTCTGGCCAATCATTAGTAAATCAATATTAGTCAATTGAATGTCATCATTCATGCAATCTATAGTTATAAGCTTAGAATCCATGAATACTTGGAGTTCATGGATATTCCATTTTAAAGAACATTTAAGAAGTTCAAGAGCCTAAAACTCACCTTTATTATTTGTAACATTACCTAGGTTAGCCTTCCCAATGATATAATGGAGATCAGAGGAAAAAATCACAAACTTGATGCCACACAACCCATTCACCCCCTAACACGCACCATTGAAGAAACCCCAGGCCATTTGATCCTCTCTAGATCTGATTTATAATTTGAGAGTAAGGCCAACACTTGCTACAAAATTTTGAATGTGGGAGCCACCTTACCCTCAAATATTCCTGAGTTTCAAGCAAGCCAGATGCCCCAAGCCACCAAGATAGGAAGAGATGAAATGATTTCAATGAATGATTCAAGAAAAACTCGCAAAAACAATCAGAGACATAATCTTTTCTCCAAAGGTGAGATATCCCCATCTCCTATTCAATTTCCCGCCATACATGTAGAGTGAACGGACACCACAAAAACAAGTGTTTGTTTGTTTCTTCCGACTTTTTACAAAGATAACATATCCTAGGTCCATTATTCCCTCTAATTTGCAACCGATCCCAGGTTAAAGCCTTATCTTGAAGTACTAACTAGAAGAAGATAATGCTTTATGGAGAATGGAAGCAGAAGATGAGATATATATGTTGGAATGTAGTTCAATACTAAGAGGGGGGGTGAATCAATATTGATAATTTTTTACAATTTTAAATAATCATTTATTAGCTTTATCGATCAACAAGAAACTTCAATAAATAATATTAATAAATATAAAATTAAAATACGCATTACATGTTTTATTTAGATTGATTTAGAGCACCAACTCTAGGAGACACCAATCCCCTTGTTACAAGGCACCAACCCTAGGAAGCACCAATTCCCTTGTTTCAGGGCTCCAACCCTAGGAAGCACCAACTCCCTTGTTTTGGGGCTCCAACCCTAGGAAGCACCAACTCCCTTATTTTAGGGCACCAACCTTAGGAAGCACCAATTCCCTTCAGGGCTCCAACTCTAGGAATCACCAACTCCCTTGTTTTAGGGAACCAACCCTAGGAAGCACCAACTCCCTTTCCTTAAAATTTAATTAGCAAAGGATACTAATCCTTCCTTGCTCCTCCCTTCCACCCTCACTTCATGAATGTTTTCAACATTCTTTCTTGGACTCTTTTTTTTTTCTTTTGATATTACAATGTAGACCACATAGACCACTTCCTTTCATTACACTTTTTTGTTTATATATTATTCCAAATAGGTATGAATTTGAACCATTGCGCCTTTTGTCAATGAACCATTGCATCTCTTCTTTTAATTTTAACAATAATGTTGATAATAGTTTATTTAACTTAAAGACGTCAAATCCTTTTTATTTTATCCCTTCATGTGTAAATAGAATATTGTAGCGGAAATGGGATGGTTGTGTGTCAATCTTTTCAAATTATTCCATAGGCCCTTTAAAATGGTAAAGAATTCAAACTATGCACAAATGCTTCCTTCAATCCACTTTCCTTGTGACTGTGGCTCAAAACCACGGGCTTATCCACTCTAAGCATTGGTCTTAGTGCCTTTCTTTCTCCCTTATTCTTCTACATAGGACCTCATTCGAAAATAATTGTGGGTTTGTTTACTTCTAGGCCTTTGGCGCCTCTAATCAACCCCTTTACCTTATCATGAGACTGGTGTTGGAACCAGGTCCTACAGAATTCGACCTTCTTGCATTCTTTTGGAGTAATACTTCCTAAAGTACACTTCACCAAAGCACTTATATTATCTCCACTAGTAGATCAGACGATTGAGATTTAATCTCCCATTGACTGGATGATCCTAGCTCATCTGGAGGCTTCAATGAAATCAATGATCACGACTTAATCAGGGGTTGATATGGATGATCCTTATTTATTTTGAGACTTCAGCACTCCAGGAATCTAGGATATTACAAATCTAAAGTTTTTCCAACTCCCCTAGAGTTATACATGTTGAAGTGATTACACCATCCTTCTATTGCTTGATCTAACAACTCGCATTACTCCCAAATTCTTCCCTGGATCTAACGGTTGGCGGGATTTCATAGCTTCTGCACTCCGTGACTTCACTAATTTGTGGCTTACCCTATACTTCCACTATACTTGATCAGACGATCGAGAATTCACCCAAATTTCTACCTCGATCCGATAGTTGGTGGGATTTTAGGGCTTCAACACTCCGGGACTCTGAGAATTTGTGGCTTACCTTGTCCTTCCACTATACTTGATCATACGATCAAGAATTCACTCGAAGTTCCTCCTTGATCTGAAAGTTGGCAGGATTTTTGCGACTTCAACCTTGGGGATTTCTAGGACTCAAACTTCTTTACATCCGGAGGGTCAACGTTGGATGACCACGATCAATGGCTGAGATTTCAACCGATCTTCCTATCAAATAGAACGACTGGTGAGATTTCGTGATTTTATGACTTCGTGATTACATGCTTCTTCCTTGTCTCCAATAATCGCCAAAGTTGCAAAGTTCTGGAGTCCCGAAGCTTTCTATCTGTTGCTTAGCTTCGATCAATGGCTGACAATCGATCAGTTCGATCTGACGGATCTAGTTATACCCAAAATTTCTCAACTAGATCTGACAGTTTTAATCTCTCTTAGTCTTTGCCTCTACCTCAATCTAACGGTTGATATTTCTCCCAATATGGATCTAACGACTGTAATACTTCTGACTATAATGAGGATCTCTTCACTGTTTATGAAGGAAAATTTTCATTGGTTCTGTGGGAATTTTGATCCAGATAGAGCTTCCTTTGTAGTGCTCCTCCCTTCTGATCTTTTCCTTCGATCTCTCCAAGCTCTCAATAACTACACACTCCTCCTGCGTGTAGATATTATGCACGTTAATTGATGTGATGCCCTCCTGAGATTTGTATTTGTGCTTTGTTTGTTGTAGTTGACATCAATGACAATCGATCTTCCAACAATCTTCCCCTTTGGCATTGATGGAAACACAATAACAACCCCTTATTTTAACCGGGTTTTACTGTTAATCCTCCCCCTTTGACATCAATGACAAAAAGGATCTTTCTTCTCTCCCCCTAAGGTGATGCTCCCCCTGTCCATCTGCTCCTTCTTCTGATTTTGTAGTTTTTAATGAGGTATGGGAATTACTCCCAATTTTTGTCTAAGATTTTCAAAGGTACTTCTTGGTAGAGTTTTTGTGAATATGTATGCAATTTTCTCTTTAGTATCAATATATTCCACTTTGACTACCTCTTGAGAGACTTGATATCTCAGAAAGTGGTATTTAATTGGGATATGCTTGGTTTTAGAATGCATAACAAGATTCTTAGAGATATTTATGGCATTGATTTTTTCATAGTTAATAGTGATTGGATGATCATATTTAACTTGTACATCTTACAGGGTCTATTTCATCTAGATTACTTGTGTGCAACAAGATGCAACAACAATCTACTTTGCTTCTGCTATAGATAGTGATATAAATGTCTTCTTTTTACTTAATCGTGATACCATACATTTTTCCAGGTAGAATGCTCCTCAAATAGTATTTTTGTTGTTATCTACACTACCAACCCAATCTACACCAGTATATGTTGTCAATGTAAAATCTTATGCTTTTGGAAACCATAAACCAAACTCCAGGGTCCCTTTAAGTTATCTAAATATCATTTTTTCTTCTTTCATGTGAGTTTCTTTAGGTGCATATTGAAATCTACCTACTATTCCTACAACCTGCAAGATATCTGGTCTTGTTGTTGTTACATATAACATGCTACCAACCATTGATTTCTACATGGCTTGGTCTACTCTTGGTGAATCATCATCTAGGCTTAGTTTGCATCCTGTGACTATGGGAGTGCACATGGGTTTACTGTCTTCCATTTGGAATTTCTTTAGAATTTCCTTGATATATTTAGTTTGGGAAATGAATATTCCTTTATTTGTTTGAGTGACTTGTAAACCTAGGAATAAGGTCAGTTCTCCTAGCATAGACATTTCAAACTCTTTTTGCATTTCTGTAGCAAATGTTTTGTTTAGTATAGTAAGATTACTTACGAATATGATATCATCTACATATACTATCACTAAAATCATATCTTGATCCTCAATTTTGATATATAGGTTGTTGTTAGTAGTCCCTCTCTTATATCCTTGTTTTTGCAGATAACAATATTACCAATTTAACGAGAACTATGACTTCAAAACGAGAACTCTAGCCCAAAAAACCCATGTTTTTGCATAAAAAACATGAAAATCAACCCCAAATAAAAAAGTGGTGCTACCGGTAGAACCATTTTTTCAAATGGGGTCAAAATTACAACATTTTTCAAACATGACCTTCAAAATTCATACAGTAGCTCAGAAAAACCTTAAAATTAATACCTAAATAAAAACGTAACGCTAACTAAAGCAAAAACTTTTTTCTAACCATTAAAATTATGGCTCATTTCGACCTAATTGAAACTGTGGTTTTGACAATAGATCCCTATGCTAACAAAAAAAAAAAAAAACAATTGGATACAAAATGGTCACTCAAAATTTTATTTACTAAACTTTTTTTTTGTGCTTAAATTTACATTGAAAATAAATACATAGAAAGGACAAAATCTTAGCAA
>ML830903.1:22339-39609 GCA_009831015.1 Picea engelmannii | reverse complement strand
AATTTCTTTAATAAAATCTGTTTTTAAGTAGTTTCTTTTTAAAGTTTGAAACAATTTGATGAAATTGGATTAATGTCTTTTTATAAAAAAAAAAAAAAATTATAAAACATTGACAAATAAATTTCTTTGATAAAGCTTGCTTTTAATAAATTTCTTTTCAAGGATGAAACTCTATTTCTGTTTTTTTATAAATTTTTTTTTAATTAAACATTTTTCTATAAAAAAAAAAAAATTAATAAAACAATTTTTTCAACTTTGATGAATTTGAGTTCATAAATTCCTTTTATAATTTTTTCTTTTAATAAAACATTTTTTTATAAATGTTTTTTTTAATAAAACAATTTTCTCAACTTTGATGAATTTCGGTTCATAAATTTCTCCTTTTTAATAAAACATATTTCTCAATAATTTGATTATTTTTAATAAAACATATTTCTCAATAATTTGATTTTTTTAATAAAACATATTTCTTAATATTAATGAATTTCAATTCATGTTTTTAGTTCAAGTGGACGAGTGTTGTTGTTTTCCTAAGGTTCAATAGACCGATTCGGTTTTAGTAGACGTTAATCATCATCTTCTTCATAAACTATATATATTGTTAGGATATTTAGACACTTAGGAGTTAGTTAAGATCTACTTGGTCTAATGTGTCGTTATGTAAAAGTGTGTTTCTTTAGTATGCATTAGTATGCATTTGTAGTTAGAAAATCCGACGGTCACGATATGTTCTCGACATAGAGTTATCCGACAGTTCATATTCTCCTCGATCTTAACGACCATTGATTTGTGGCTTAAAACCCGATTGGTCCATGATCTCTATTTAAAGAGCATGGAGGGTCATTTGTCGATGATTGATTGTGAGAAACTCTCTTGTAAAATCTCTCTGTAATCTTTTTATTTTGCATTAATAAACTGCTCCAAGTGGTCGTGTTGGCTGGGGTCGTGGATGTTTCCCCGTAGGGGTTTTATCAAGTCAAAATATTGGTGTGTTAATCTTTGATCTAGTTGTGTGAGTGGTTACTAAAGGTGTTCATCCTCTGTTCAAATATCTATGTTGTCGAACTGTATCAGAGCCTATTTGAAGACCCGCTCATGTTGTAGATCGAGATCGTGACGCCGAGTTGTCTCATCTCCATTTTGTGCCATTTTCATACATTTATGGACTGAGAGAATTGTTTCGTTGTGTCCAGGGCGCTTGTTTCAGTTAGGAACATTTTTTCGTTTCACTCGAAAAGGTTTATGTTTTCCCAAGATACGGTCATTTCAGTCAGATCCAGAGGTATAAAGCCTAAATATGCCCTTTTTAAATTTTTGCAGAGTATTATTTTGGTTTTATTTATTTTTTATATTGTTTGTTTATGAGTTGCTACTCTTTTATATCTATGTATCATCTTTTCCCCGCGCCCTGTGTGATCTCGAAAAATCATAAATAGATAGGAAAAGGTGCATTTCCCAGGTAAGCTAACTGAGATCTAACCCTTGTTGTCATCGAGAAGCGAAAAATTTTTCTTGTGTGAAAAGAGTTTTTTTTAGTACGCCCAACAACAACAACCACAATCCTCTTGCTAAACAATACAATATGTTTTGCTAGCCCATTTGGTTAAAAGTTGCCTTATTAAGTAAGAGGTCTTGAGTTCAAGTCTCTCTTTTTGTTACTTTTTTTTGAAAAAGTTCATGCTCAATTGTAAAGTGTATTTCACTTCAAGTATAAAAGTGAATAACTATAAGTAGATTTAATATTTTATTTTAGAGTTATTTATTTTGCATGCATTTTTTCTTTTATAAAGTAAATTCATTGTAAAAGTGATCCCCACTTCTCTTTATAAAAGTGAGTCACTTCATAAAGCAACTTACACCACCATGTGGTCCTTTGGTTACCGTTTATGCATTTTTAAAAATGACATAACTTTCACATCTGAAGCTCATTTTTAGTGTCGTTTTTTTTTTAAATTGCCTAAGTTTTAGAGATCTTTCCATCCAGATCATCAGTTTTAGTTTTTAAATCCATATTATCTACATATTTAATATGTCTTCTTCTAGTAATCTTTTGTTTATCAGCACCAACTACTTCCAATGGAAATCTCATATGGAGGATTTATTAAAAAGTAAAGGCTTGTACCGGATTACCTTGGGAAAGGAAAAAGAACCCACTAATGTTGATAAGAAAGTCAAATGGGCTAATAGGAGTGACGAAGCACATGGACTAATCAGGATGTCCATCTCTCCTGATTTAAGGTTCCACCTTAAAGAAATTGATGACCCCGATGAAGCTTGAGAAAAGATTAAATCTGTGTTTGGTAATCGATATTATTCGAGCACAAAAATTAGAAAATAAAGTACTGACTTTAAGTCCAAGTGATTTTTATTGCATTGGAGACTATCTATCTAAGTTTAAAACACTCACAATGTTATGTGAAGAATGTGAGATAAAGATGGAGGAAGAGTGTTGCATCTATCTTGTTATTTCTAAGCTAGGTAGTGCATATTATGTATTTGTATCTACCTTTTATGCCATGAGAGAGGATCTATGGAAAGCTTACAAAAACCCACTCTTAAGTCCTTTTGTGATGATTTGATTGAAGAGCAAGATAAGCTTGTACAACTTGGAGTGATCAGCACTGCAGGTACCTCCAACAAATCCTTAGTCGTCCAACAGAAAGATAAACCCAAGAATCCCAAGAAGCAACATCCTTGCTACAACAACAAGCAACATAAGAGTCCCAAACCCACTTAGATAGCTTCAGCTCCAAATGGTGACAAAGGAGAAAAATATAAAAATAAGAAGACTAACATACATTGCAACTTTTGTGATAAAGATGGTCATGATGAGTCCAAATATTTCAAGAAGATGGCAGCTTTAGAAGTTGTGATGAAGAAGCACAACATCGGTATTGATTCTACTCCTTCTTCTTCTCATGGACATGCACTTTCTGCTTTTGTTTCTCCTTCAATACAACTTCTACTTCTTCTTTTGATGAGTGGCTTATTGATTCTGGAGCATCTTATCATATGGCTAAGGATAAAGACATATTTTATGCTCTAAATGAATGTAACACCAAGAAAATATTTGTTGGTGATGATAGATCTCTTAGTGTTATGGGATCTGGAACAATTCAAGTGGATAATGGTCATTTTAATGATGTATTATGTGTTCCAAGTCTTTCTTGCAACCTTCTATCAATATATCAAATCACTCATTCAGGTGAAGGTAAAACCGTATATTTTTCACCTCACCAAGTTGTAATCAAGGATCTAAAAGATCTTAAGCATGTTCTTGTAACTGGAATTGATGATGATATTACCAGGTTGTACAAGTTTGACAACTTTGGGTCATCATATTTTTCATTAGTTTTTGTTTCTCATAGCGATGACTTGAACAAACTTTGGCATGAGAGGTTTGGTCATATAAACTATCACTCATTGCAACAACTTTGTAATCAACATATGGTGACAAGACTTCTTCCGGTTTCATGTAGAGATGGTGTTTGTGCCGGTTGTGTTCTCAAAAAACATCATCGGGACAGTTTTGTCAACTGTGCCTCTTGGCACGCCTCAAGCCCTTTGCAACTTGTTCACGGTGATTTGTGTGGTCCACTTTCTACTCCTTTTTCTAGGTGCAAGTATTTCTTAACTTTCATTAATGACTTTTCCATACGTACTTGGGTTTACTTCTTACAACTTAAGAGAGAAGTTTTTGACAAGTTTTTGGCCTACAAGGCCCTTCTACAAAAGCAATTTGGACATCAAATTCAAAGGTTAAGAACAGATAATGGAGAAGAATATGTGAACAATAATTTTACAAGTTACTTCACTACACAAGGCATCCAAATGCAACACTGTTCCATACACACCAAAACAAAATGGTGTTGTTGAGAGAAAGAACCACACATTAAAACAAATGGCTAATTGTATGATCCAATCTAAGGGATTAAGTCTAAAGTATTGGGTGGAAGCCATCAACTGTGAAAATTACATAGTAAATCGCACTCCCACAAAGGATCTTAAAAGTATAACACCGGAAGAAGCTTGGACTAAAATTAAACCAGATGTAAGTCACTTCCGTGTATTTGGCAACATAGCATGGGATCACATTCCTGATAAGAAAAGGAAAGCATTACAACCTAAAAGTGAGAAGTGTATATTTGTTGGTTATTCTGAATATGTCAAAGGTTATAGACTTCTTTACCCACATTGTAATGAAATGTTTATTAGAATAGATGTTAAATTTGATGAAAATATCTTGGCATGCAAGCCTAATTCATAAATTGTGCTTTCTTCAACCTGTGAGCCATCTTTGGCATTTGTGCCTTATTCTGTTTCTATTCTAGTTTCTTCTTCAGATGATGACAGTGAGGATGAAAATCCACCTCCGCCTTCTCACCTTCCTCCAGATGAGTCCTTTGAACCTGAACCAACACCAACTCCACCGCTTCCTAGATGGGTCTGTTCAACACGAGAAGCAGTTGGTGATCTTGTCGGCGATCCTTCATATCAACATTGGACACAATCACAGTTCCAGTGAGCCTCTTCTCTTTTGGCTCAAGTTTCAGAGACTCATGATCCAGAGACATTTGCAGAAGCTTCAGGTCATCCAGATTGGGATACAATAATGAATGAAGAGTATCGTTCTTTAATGGAAAACAATACTTGGGATCTTGTACCTCTTCCAAAAGGAAGAAAACTTGTCAGATGTAAATTGGTCTATAGAACTAAGTATGCATCAGATGGAAGTGTTGAAAGACACAAGGCTCGGTTAGTTGCCAAAGGATTTTCCCAAGTTGAAGGAATTGACTATAATGAAACATTTGCCTCTGTAGCCAAAATGAATTACATCCACCTTGTTCTTTCCCTTAATGCCTCACATAAATGGGAGGTCCATCAGATGGATGTTAAATATTCCTTCTTGCACGAAGATTTGAAAGAATAAATATACATGGAACAATCTCCTGGCTATGTCCATAATGACTCTAGCCTTGTTTTTCACCTTAAGAAATCTCTTTATGGTCTTAAGCAAGCTCCTCGAGCTTGGTATGCCAAAATGGATAAATTTCTTATTGACATTGGATTCTCTAGATGCCATTATGATATTAATGTATATACCAAGAAAGTAGGAAGTCATCTCATAATCCTTGTCCTTTATGTTGATGACATTATCCTTACTGGTAGTGACTCAAAACTTTTAAACCATGTGAAAACCAGCCTTAATAAGAAATTTGAAATGACAGACTTAGGCTTCTTGCACTATTTCCTTGGCCTCCAAGTTTTGCAAACCAATGAAGGAATTTTTCTTTCCCGGTCTAAGTATGCTTCTGAACTTCTTTGTTGCTTTCACATGGATGATTGTAAACCAACCCCTTCTCCCTTCCAGTTTAGAGTCAAGCTTACTGCCACCTGTTCTTCTCCCAAAGTTGATGCCACCCTGTACCATCAATTAGTTGGTAAACTCTTATACTTGACTCATTCCCGTCTTGATCGTTCCTTTGTTGTTGGTATTGTTTCCCGGTATATGAAAACACCCCATGAAATCCATTGGAAAGAAACTAAAAGGATACTTTGCTATGTCCATGGTACATTTCAGTTTTTGATACATTACAATTCAGGGGGGGACTCCTTTATTGGTTGGTTTCACTGATTCAGATTGGGTCGCCGACCTTGATGATCAGAAGTCTACTACAGGTTATGTTCTCAGCCTTGGTTCAGGACCTGTCACTTGGGTCTGTAAGAAACAACATGCTATTGCACTTTCTTTAGCAGAAGCAGAGTACCGACCTGCAGTAAATGCAAGTTAGGAATCCTTATGGATTCGACAGATTGTTTTAGAGTTTGTATTCTAGCAGCAACATTCAACCATCCTTTGGTGTGACAATCAAAGTGACATCAAGCTCACCAAAGACCCAATTCAACATCAGCGCAACAAACACATCGAGCTACACATGCAATTCATCATAAAGCTCATTCATGATCAAGTTATTGAAGTGTTATTTTTCCCTACAAAAGATCAAGTTGCAGACATTTTCACAAAGTCTCTTACAGAAGCGAAGTTTTCCAAACTTTGATCTATGTTAGGAGTTCAGGAAGTTGTCATTAAGGGGGGATAGGCTCTAATGCCTCCTTCCTTCTGCTATTGTGTCACTATTGTAAATATTTCAATCCTATCCCAAGTTGTTCTTAAGGGGGGATGTTAGGATATTTACACTTAGGAGTTAGTTAAGATCTACTTGGTCTAATGTGTCGTTAGGTAAAAGTGTGTTTCCTAGTGTGTTTCTTTAGTATGCATTAATATGCATTTGTAGTTAGGAAATCCGAAGGTCATTATATGTTCCCGACATAGAGTGATCTGATGGTTCATATTATCCTTGATCTTAACGACCATTGATCCATGGCTTAACACTCGATTGGTCGATGATCTCTATTTAAATATCATGGAGGGTCATTTGCCGATGATCGATTATGAGAAACTCTCTTGTAAAATATCTCTTTAATATTTTTCTTTTTCATTAATAAACTGCTCCAAGTGGCCACATTGGTTAGAGTCGTGGATGTTTCCCCGTAGGGGTTTTACCACTTCAAAACATCGGTGTGTTGATCTTTGATCTAGATGTGTGAGTGGTTATTGAAGGTGTTCGTCCTCTGTTGGAATACATGTGTTGTTGAACATATATTATAATATAGTTTATATAAAAACTATATATATAATATATAGTTTTTATATATAAAAACTATATATAAAATATATATAGTTTATATATATATATAAACTATACAAATTTTATATACAGTTTATATATATATAACTATAGTTTATATATGTAAAAATTCCATATATATGACATGGGAGGGTAGGGGGCGATGTCGTCTTGGAGGAGAAACTACTGCAACTAGGGGTGACGTTAAGGAGGGTTTTGGTCTATCTCTTAGTATTTCCTAGTTAAGTGGTGCACTACTCTTCCTAGTGAAGGAGTAGAGGAGGATCTTTTCTTTGGTCTTTGGTCTATCTATATTAAGGAAGTTTTTGTTGGGTTTTCTTCCCCATGAGAGTTTCCCAAGATAAAATTTTGTGTACCTTGTGATTGTGTTTTTTTCAGTGATCCTTATGTGTTGAATGTATTAAATGATCTTGTACTTTGGTTATAAATTAATAACAACATTAAAACTTAACAACTTAGAAGGGACCCAACAAGAGTAGTAAACATGAGTCATTGCTAGAATTTTGTTATAGACCTAAAACATAACAACTAATGCCAAAGGCTTTGTGATCTATATATCAATTTTCTTTTCTTCCCTTTGCATCCCCACTTCACACAAGTCTCTGGGAGAGCCTTGAAATGCAACATGGATAAGTAAAATTTTGAAAATCTATACTGGTTGAATCTAGTCCCAATTTTGGACAACAAGCCAATCGGGAGTAGGCTATTGACTTTGCCTATGACACAACACTTTATGATATTTTTTATTTGAGTCTCAGGGGAGAGAGTATGTTTTGAACAAGCTAATTGAGAATAGGATGTTGACTCTGCTTATGACACACCATTTTATGTCATTTGATGTTTTTGAGTCTTAGGTGAGAGAGTGTTTTTAGATAGTTTGTTTTGTTTTCCTAAGAGATTTTTTGAAAAAAGAATCATCAACAAAATGTTCGTTCACTCGCTAGTCGACATTAGGTTCATGCAACGAGATGTCTTTGAGAAGCCTCTCATTAAAATTATGATATATCAAGTAACCCAAAGTCTTAGTGGCCAACGAAAAGGTTGCATCTAGTGGAGAACCTTTTATGAGGGAACAAAATAGATCAACTTCCTTGGACTTGCACCTTTTGCTGGACATGCAAATAGAGGCTTTTGCAAAAATGTTCTCCATTGTGTCAATGAAGGCAAGGACAAAACCTAAGGATTTTAATGTAGCAATGATGAAACACAACTCAAACCGATCAAAGGTCTTCTCAAATCAATTTTAATGAAGAATGCATCGAGGCTGAGGTTCGAGCCCATTCCATGCCCTCCCACACAACTATGACATTGTCCAAAATTTATCAGCCACAAGTGAAGCTTATTTTTTCTTGGACAAACAGTCTCAAGGAGAATGTGCTTGAGAGGAAGGGCTAGAGATTTGACCAAAATCCTTTAGGAAGTGTTATTGGCCTCTAGTTAGTGATAAAATTAAGGTCTCCTAGCTTGGGAAGCTTAAGGTTTCCTAACTTTTGAATAAACTTTATGAAGCCTTGGTTAATGGTTGCACCTAGATAGCGCTTCTTAAGAGCCTGTTTATATACTTGTAATTGTAATCATCGCCCCCTGCCCTCCCATGTCATATATATGATTTATATTTAATATATAAACTATATAATACTTTGTATATTATATATAAACTACATAATGAGTTTATATATTAAATGTAAATGACTTATAGTTTTTAATTATTTAAAAAATATATATATAAAATTATATATATATATATATATATATATATATATATATATATATTATATTTTAACCCTTTTACAGTTTTCTTTTTGTCATAAATTTAGTTTTTTATCCTATTTTTTTTTCGTCGTTTTCTTTTAGTTTTTAGATATAATTTTAATTTTTTGGTTTTTTTCGTCTTTAGTTTACTAAGTTTTTATTTAATCTTTTTTTTTAATATAAATTTTCTTTTAAAATTTTTTTATTTTATTTTTATTAATTTCAATTGTTTTCTTTTTCTTAGGATTTTTAGTTTTTAATTTATAAAAAAAAAATCAAATTATATTTTTTTGCTAAATATTCAAAAATAGTGTTATTTCACTACAATTATTTTATGTGTATTGAAGTAAAGGTAGACAATATGTTAAAATTGATGTTTTCCACTATATTTTAAAAGTGTGGAACTATAAATTAATTAAGGAGACACAATTATATGAAAAATCTTAATTTCAAAAAAGTAAATGGTAAAAAATATTTTTAAGATTGAAAGAAGGATGGAAAAACTACTAAAAGCACAGTTGAAAAAAATTTGAAAATAGATGAAAAATAAGAATTTTAAAAAATATTGTGGAAAATATTATGAATTTAAAAATTTTAAATACCAAAATACCACTTAAAAACGAAGGGGGGGTGCTACCAGTAGCACCATTTTTAAAATGAGGTAAAAAAAGAGATCCTTGAAAAAACAAGAACTCGACAAAGTTCTCATTAAGTTGGTAATATTGTTAGATATTGATCAAGCCTTGAGAACCATGCTCTAGGGGATTGTTTAAAATCATACCGATCCTTCTTTAGTTTTCACACATAGTCCTTATTTTCTGTTAATATGAATCCTTCTAGTTGCTCAATATATACTTATTCTTCTAATGTTCCATTCATGAATGCTAACTTGACATCCATTTGATAAATTTTGAAGTTTCTGAAGCATGAAAATTCCATGAACATTTTGATGGCTTCTAGTCTTTCTACCGAGGCAAAAATCTCTTCAAAGTATATACCTTCCACTTGGGAATATCCTTGGCATACTAATCTGGATTTGTTATTTATGACCTGTCCATTTTCATTGAGTTTGTTTTTGAATATCCACTTGGTTCCTACCACATTATTGTCTTTTAGTCTAGGGACAAATTCCCATGTATGATTGTTCTCAATCTGATCAAGTTCTTTGTTCATTTCTTTTATCCAGTCTTCACTCTTGCTGGCTTCTGCAAAAATTTTGTGTTCTATTACTGAAAGCATTGTATGTTCATAATCAAATCTAAGTTTCCTTCTTGTTTCTACTCATGCTTCTTTATCCCCTATAATTTGATTTTCAGGGTGATTCTTTTGAACTCTTTTTGATGGTGCTTTTGGTAAGGGTGTTTCTTCCTCATCCTTCTCTTCATTAGTTTGTGGTTCATTCTCTCATAGTTCTTCAATATCTTCTTCATATTGGGATTTACCATCTTCTTCATCATCACTAGTTCTTCTCCATTCATCAATTTTTTATTCATCTTGAGATTTGATTTTTCTCAATTTTAGATCATATATTTTTACATTTGCACTTTCCACTATTCTGTGCAATCTTATATTATAACACTTTTAATCCTTTTTATTAGGTGAATACCCCATAAATATACCTTCATCTGATCTAGAGTCAAATTTCTCTAGATTATCTTCATCCCTCTTAATGTAACACTTCCTTCCAAAGACTCTAAAATGTTTCACATATGTTGGTCTTCCAAACCATAATTCATAAGGTGTTTTTTCATGTTTACTTCTCAGTTGTGCTCAGTTAAGTATGTGGACTATTGTATATATTGCATCTCTCCAAAAAAATTCTAGGAGCTTGGCTTCATTCAACATAGTTCTTACAGCTTCTTGAACATTTTTTTTTCCTCTCAACAAATTCATTCTATTGAGGAGTTCTTGGAGATGAGAATTGTATCTTGATTCCATGATCTTCACAACATTTATTGAATTCTTTAGATATAAATTCCCCTCCATTATCTGATCTTAAAAAATTGATTTTGAGATCTATTTCATTCTCTACATAAGTCTTGAATGCTTTAAACTTTTCGAATTCCTCAGATTTTTCTTTGAGAAAATATACCCAGGTCATCCTCGTGTAGTCATCAATGATCAACATGAATTAGTGCTCCCCTTATATGATTTTAGTCCTAAAGGGCCCACAGAGGTCAGTGTGAACAATCTCCAAGGGTTTTGATGTAAAATGTTCTTTTGTCTTGAATCTAACTCTTGTTTACTTCCCTAATTGACAGTGTTTGCAAATAGGATCTGAAGGCTTGAATACTTTTGGCATGTCTTTTATAGCTCCCTTTTTACTAGATTTGATAGGGTTATCAAAGCTCAAGTTTCCCATCCTCTTGTGCCATAGCCATCTTTCATCTACTTGACTCATATGACATTATTCTTCTTCCTCAATATCTAAGATATACACATTGCTTGACTTTCTTGGTGCAATAGCAACTAATTTTTGTGATCCTTCTTTTCTTATTTCACATTTTTGTGAGAAAACAATGAGTATATGTCCTTGATTACAAGTTTGGATTACACTAAGTAGATTAGGTTTTAAATTTTCTACTAGCAACACGTTTTCTGCTTTATTTTTCTTGTTTCCCAAAGAAACTGTGCATTTCCCTAGTATTTTGGCAAATACATTATCTCCAAAAGTGACTTTACCTTTATCCTTATTTGTTAAAGTGAGAAATTTTCCTTTATATCCTGTCGTATGCTTTGAGAACCTACTATAAATATACCATTTACACTTTGTGTTCTTTGCATATAGGGCCACTTTTCATTATGTTACTTTTTATTCTATATGATTTTCTTTCCATATCTTCTTATCCTGATTGTTAGGGTTTCTTGTTTTCAAGGATTTCATTGGTAATCTACATTCACTGGCTTTATGGACATAGTTAATGCACTTGTGAAATTCAACATTGTACTCTTGTAAATGAGAGAATGAATTATAATTTATTTTCTTTACATCATCCTTGTTGTTCTTAGATCTTTGGACATTGTTTGGTTTGTATTTTCTATAGGTTTTATAGTGTACTTCTTTGTGTTCAAAGTTGTTGCATGAATAAAAATATCCAAGAAAGATATGTTGATATCTATTAGAGGGAGTCCTTCTTATCACTGTATTTCCTTCTCCTTTTGTAGGAGGTGTTGATTACTTCTTATTAAAAAAAATCTTTAATGGTGCCATCTCCATCTTTTTATCTTCTCTTTTTAAGAGATTTCTAAGAGCATCAACATCATTGATTGAATTTTTATCAGATTTCTATGCAGTAGAGGTTGAACGTTGATCATACCTAGTCCTACTTTATCATTTGGTGATCTTTGGATATTAAGAATGTCATTCAAAAATTTTGAACTATTCTCAAGTTTTGACTGGTGATTTCCTCTTTCCAGTTCTCCTTTCAATTGACTAATCTCATCTTCTAGCTTCTTACAAACTTGTTTTTTTTTCTTGAATTGTTAATTCAAGATTTATTTATTTCTTTTGACTTCTTGAAGCTGATTTTTCAAGTCAATGATGATTTTCTCTAACTCTTTTATGGATTTTGAAACTTCCTTCTCTTTTTTGTGTTGTGCTTGTTCAAATTCTAGTAGTTGTCCTCTTAACAACTTGTTCTTCTTTTTATACTTTCCGAGTTCATCCAAGGCATTGATCGGCTCTACTTCAAGGTTTACTTCACCTTCAACCTTAGATTTTTATTCTTCAATCTCAAAGGTATTTCTTTTATGATTATCTTGGGTTTCTATACCCATAAATAGGTGCTCAGATTCCTCTTCCTCTTCACTTTCTTTCGATGAGTTGTTGTCCTCTTTAGTGTAAAAGGCCTTTTTATGTTTTTAGATCTTCCTTTTGTCTTTGTTTTTTCTCTTGTTATGTTCTTTGAAGGCTCTTTCAACATCACTTTCTTCTTGTTTTGGATAAGACAATTTGGAAGAAAAAATGTCTAATATTTCCACAGTTAAAACATATTAGAGGAAACTTTCCCTTGTATCTACCAGTTCCTTTCTTCATGAAGTTAGTTATTTATTCATCAGATATCTCTGACTGATCTTCATTAGACACATGTTCATGTTTTTTATTTGTTTTTGATGCCTTGAAGGTTGTTTCTCCTTTTGTTGGTCTCTCTTGCCCTGTTCTCGTCTCATATGTTGTGAGGATCCCATGTAGTTCATCCACTGTGAGCTTATCAAGGTCTAATTTGTATTCAAGGTAGAAATATTGGCATCATACCTCATGGGTAATGATCTTAATATCTTTTGGACAATGGGTTGATCTTTGATTTATTCTCCTAATGCTCTGATTGAGTTGGCCACTTCATTCACTCTCTGAAGATATTCTGTTATGTTCTCTTCTTCTTTCATTTTCAAGTTTTCAAATTGTGTTCTGTAGGTTTTTAGTTTGGCCTGTTTGACCTTGCTATCTCATTCATATATGACCTTTAGTTTGTCCTAGATTTCGTTTGCTAATTTACAATGCATTACTTTCACAAATATAGGGTTGGATAATCCTCCTAGGACGGAATTGGATGCTCTTGCATTGTCATTGCAAAGCTTCTTTCTAGGTGTGTATGTGGGAGGAGTAGTAGGTGTAGTGTAGCCATATTCTACATATTTCCAGATATCACAACCCAGGGACATTATATAGCTTTTCATCCTCACACTCCAAAATGCATAATCATTCCCTTTGAACATAGGTGCTCTGTTGGAAGACATTCCCTCTTACTGATCCATTGGATTATGCAGAATATACCTTTCAGTTATTAGAGTGTGTTAAAGGAACCTACATTGATACCAATTGTTGGAATGTAGTTCAATACTGAGAGGGGGGGGGGTGAATCAATATTGATAACTATTTACAATTTTTAAATAATCATTTATTAACTTTATTGATGAGCAAGAAACTTCAGTAAATAACATTAATAAATATAAACTTAAAATACAAATTACAATTTTTATTTAGATTAATTTAGAGCACCAACTCTACGAGAAACCAATCCCCTTGTTACAGGGCACCAATCCTAGGAAGCACCAACTCCCTTGTTTCAGGGCTCCAACCCTAGGAAGCACCAACTCCCTTGTTTTAGGGAACCAACCTTAGGAAGAAACAACTCCATTTTTTAAGGGATCCAACCTTAGGAAGCACCAACTCCCTTGTTTTAAGGAACCAACCCTTGGAAGAACCAACTCCCTTTATTTAAACTTTAATTATCAAAGGATAAGAATCCTTCCTTGCTCTTCCCTTCCACCCTCACTTCATGAATGTCTTCAAAATTCTTTCTTGGACTATGTTTCTTCTTTTGATCTTCTGATGTAGACCACATAGATAACTTCCTTCCATTACACTTTTATGTTTATATAGTGTTCCAAATATATATGAATTTGAACCATTGTGTCTTTTGAAAATGAACCATTGCACCTCTTCTTTTAGTTTTATCAATAATTTTGATAATAGTTTATTTAACTTAAAGATGTCAAATCCTTTTGTATTTTATCCCTTCATGTGTAAACATAATCTTATAGAAAAAATGGAATGGTTGTGTTCCAATCTTGTCAAATTATCCCACAGGCCCTTTAAACTGGTACAAAATTTCAAATTCTGCATAGGCGCTTCCTTCAATCCACTTTCCTTGTGACCATAGGCTCAAAACCACGAGGTTATCCACTCTAGGTGTTGTTATTAGTGCATTTGTTTCTCCCTTATTATTCTACACATGACCTCATTCAAAAATGTTCGCGGGCTTGTTTACTTCTAGGCCCTTGGTGCCTCTAATCAACTCCTTTACCTTATCACAAGACTAGTGCTAGAACAAGGTCCTCCAAATTTCAGCCTTCTTGCATTCTTTCGAAGTAATAATTATCGAAGTACACTTCATCGAAGTACTTATATTATCTCCACTAGTAGATCGCATGGTTGAGATTTAATCTCCCATTGATTGGATGATCCTGGCTCATCTGGAGGCATCAACAAAATCAACGATCATGACTTAATCAGGTGTTGATATAGACTGTCCTTATTTATTCCAGGACTTTGGCACTCCGAGACTCTAGGATATTAAAACTCTAAAGTTGTTCCAACTCCCCCAGAGTTATACCTGCTGAAGTGATTACACCATCCTTCTACTGCTTGATCTAACGACTCACATTACTCCCAAATTCTTCCTTGAATCTAACAGTTGGTGGCATTTTGAGGCTTCAATACTCTGTGACTTTGGGAATTTGTGGCTTACCATGTCCTTCCACTATACTCGATCAGATGATCGAGAATTCACTCGAAGTTCTTCTTTGATCCGATGATTGGCAGGATTTCGGGGCTTTGACACTCCTGGACTCCAAGAATTTGTGTCTTACCCTATCTTTCCACTATACTAAATCGGATGGTCAAGAATTCACCCAAAGTTCCTCCTTGATCCAAATGTTGACAGGATTTCGCGAATTCAGCCTTAGGGATTTCTAGGACTCAAACTTCTTTACATCTAGAGATTCAATGTCAGATGACCACAGTCAAAGACATATATTTCAACTGATCTTCCTATTATATCGAACAGTCGACGAGATTTTATAATTTTGTGACTTTGTGATTTCATGCTTCTTCCTTGTCTCCAATAATCACCGAAGTGGCAAAGTTCTGGAATCTCGAAGCTTTCTATCTCCTTATTGGCTTCGATCAATGGTTGAGGATGAATTAGTTCGATCTGATGGCTCTGGTTATACCCAAAATTTCTCAACTAGATTTGACAATTTTAATCTCTCTTAGCCTCTGGCTCTACCTCGATCTAAAGGTTAAGCTTGCTCTCATTATGGATCTAACAACTATAATACTTCCGACTGTAATGAGGATATCTTCATTTTTTACAAATGAAAACTTCCATTGGTTCTGTGGGAATTTCGATCCTGATAGAGATTCCTTTGTAGAGCTCCTCCCTTCTGAGCTTTTCCTTCGATCTCTCCAAGGTCTCAATAACTACACACTCCTCCTGCGTGTATATATTTTTCACGTTAAATGATGCACTTCCCTCTCGAGATTTGTATTTGTGCTATGTTTGTTGCAATTGACATCAATGGCAACCGATCTTCCAACAATATATTTAAGATTTAATAATTTTATTATTCGATAATTATTAAGTTTACAACAACATGTATTTATACACACAAATGAATATAGTCATGTCCATATTGTAGAATGGATGTGACCTTACATTAATGGTATAACTAATAATTAATGGACTTTGTAATATAAAATAAAGTATATTACAGAGGACTTTTAACTTTCCATAGTTTTGGATACCACCACTTTATCTCCTAGACCTCATCACACAACATGGCTTGACATCCCATCCTGGATATATAAACCCCACTCAAATTTTGATAGTGCCACACCAATTCATCCTCAATATCCGAGAGATGAAAATGCACCTTGAGAATTGCTCAAACGTACTATGACCATTCTTAATGCCACTGATCCTCTAAATCTGGGTCCCACATTGATTTCCAACCTTGTCTCCATACTAAATAATTCTTTGTATCCACACATTTATTTAGTGTACTTCTCCCTATTTCACGAAGACGAGTGACCAATCCACTGGAAAAAAAATTTGATCATTGCAACCCACTATGGAATCTACACCCACCCTAATACTAGATCCTATCCCCACCTTCCAAGCCAAAAATTTACCAATGATTGGGAAGGCTAGTGTTAAATCTCGTCATTGGTTAGAAACATTAAGTGTATATTTTTGTCTCCAATGGATCTAGTCAAGAATGGAATCCAGGTAAATGTATTTATATATAAGAATACAACTCCACAAAATGTCCCAAGAAATAAATTTCCATAATGAATTTTCCACTAGATCCTTACCAAATACAACTAAGTCCTTTAACCCCAACCTCCCAATGATTTTGGTTTTGACAAAATTTTTCATTCAACCAGGAACAACCCAAGATATTTCACACTATTTTTCCATAGATAATTGAAACACAACTTCCAAATACTAGAATGAGTTCCCTTTGGAATGTGTGCTATAAGGTGTTAGTAAAATGGCACAACTTTTAGAACCGACTTAACAAGTGTGAGTTGACCCCCACATTGTTAAGCCCTAATATTGGCTCATTACCCCTTAATTGGGGCATATTATATTAGTAATGTTGTTTTATTTATGTCAACTTTAGGCCATTAGTTGTAATTATACTTCCTAGTCTCCTATATATACCAAGGAGACATTTTCATTTTGAAGCATCTTGTACTTGAACATTTAAATGGGGTAAAAGGAGGTTGCCCCCATGAAGAGGCTTATTATCTGAAATTGTCTCTTTTTCAAGGCGTTGAGTTCTTTTTTTGATGTTTTTCTATGCTATATTGATATTTGGTTCTTAACATATGGTATCAGAGCTCAAGGTCTTGGGGTTTCACTGCTACATCTGAGAAACCTTGGAATTTTTACTATAACTTTTTTTATAAAATGTTTCATAAGGAACTACTTGGAGGATATTTATTAGACAGATCAATGTACATTGAGTTCAAAATTCATCTCTTGAGGCCTTATACTTTCATAGATACAGCCTGTACAAGATAGGGTTCTGGAATCATCCTGAACTGAGTCATTGCGGAATTTTCGCTATAAAACATTTTCTATAATGTTTCAAACCCTGAAATTTGGAGGCTATTCACAGAAATTAGTAAGGTATCTATGGTAAAAATTTAAACTTCTGGATCATCTTAAATTTATAGATACACCCTATGTAAGATAGGGTATCTGACTAGTCCTATTGACTAGTCTCAAGAAGGTG
>ML830903.1:0-11788 GCA_009831015.1 Picea engelmannii | reverse complement strand
ATTTTTCTTTCCCAGTCTAAGTATGCTTGTGACCTTCTTCGTCGCTTTCACATGGACGATTGTAAACCAACCCCTTCTCCCTTCTAGTCTGGAGTCAAGCTTTCTGCCACTTGTACTTCTCTTGAAGTTGATGCCACCCTGTACCGTCAGTTAGTTGGTAGCCTCTTATACTTGAGTCACACCTGTCCTAATCTTTCCTTTGTTGTTGGTCTTGTTGCCTGATATATGCAAACACCCCATGAAAGCCATTGGAAAGCATCTAAAGGATACTTCGCTATGTTCGTGGTACAGTTCAGTTCGGGATACATTACAGTTTAGGGGGGACTCTTTTATTGGTTGGTTTCACTTATTCAGATTGGGATGGCGACCCTAATGATCGGAAGTCTACTGCAGGTTATGTTTTTAGCCTTGGTTCAGGACCTGTCACTTGGGCCTGTAAGAAACAACAATCTATTGCACTTTATTCAACAGAAGCAGAGTACCGAGCAGTGGTAATTGCAAGTCAAGAAGCCCTGAGGTTTCGATAGATTATTTCAGAGTTTGGATTCCAACACTAGCATCCGAACAACCTTTGGTGTGACAATCAGAGTGCCATCAAGCTCGCCAAAGACCCTGTTCAACATCAGGGTAGAAAACACATTGAGCTACACATGCACTTCATTAGAAAGCTCATTCATGATCAAGTTATTGAAGTGCTCTTTTTCCCTACAGAAGATCAAGTTGCAGACATTTTCACAAAGTCTCTTATAGAAGCAAAGTTTTCCAAACTTCGATCTATGTTAGGAGTTCAAGAAGTTGTCATTAAGGGGGGATAGGCTCTAATGCCTCCTTCCTTCTCTTATTGTGTCACTATTGCAAATCCTTCAATCCTATCCCAAGTTGTTCTTAAGGGGGGATGTTAGGATATTTAGACACTTAGGATTTAGTAAGATATACTTGATCTATTATGTCATTAGGTAAAAGTGTGTTTTCTAGTGTGTTTCTTTAGTATGCATTAGTATGCATTTGTAGTTAGAAAATTCGACGATCACGATATGTTCTCGACATAGAGTGATCTGATGGTTCATACTCTCCTCAATATTAACAACCATTGATCCATGGCTTAACATCTGATTGGTCCATGATATCTATTTAAAGAGCATGGAGGGTCATTTGTCGATGATCGATTGTGAGAAACTCTCTTGTAAAATCTCTCTGTAATCTTTTTCTTTGCATTAATAAACTGCTCCAAGTGGCTGTGTTGGATGGGGCCATGGATGTTTCCCCATAGAGTTCTACCACGTGAAAACATCGGTGTGTTGATATTTAATCTAGTTATGTGAGTGGTTACTAAAGGTGTTTGTCCTCTGTTGGAATACCTGTGTTGTCGAACAAGTCCGAGAGTCCACGAGCCCAAGAAAAATCACTTAATTTTTTTTCTAAGTATAGGTTCATCTTTGAGGCTACAGAAGTTGGGAGTGCATTTTGATGACACTCAAGAAGACTGTGAGTCCGAAAGTCTATGAACCTGAGAAAAATCACCTAATTTGTTTTATAATTATAGGTTCATCTTAGAGGCTATGAAATTTGGGCGTGCATTTTGATGACACTCGAGAAGACATGTGAGTCCACAAGTCTGAGATTCCGTGAACCTATCACATAAAATTCTAAGTAAAATTCCATGTTTTAAATGAATAATAATCGTCCACTCAAAAGTTCATTATATATGAACCATCGATCTGTCTAAAGCACCTAGATAAAATAAATATTGTCCATCTCACTGGACAATTAAGTCAGATTTTTTGGATCAATATCTTCTCTAGAGTAAGGTAAGCCATTGGATTAGCTCATGGGTTCAATCCCAACCATTCATTGGTAACATGTGACACGTGGGTCCACATCAGCAGAACCATGTCAACAATGGGTCCACATCAACCTAGGAGACTTCATCATGCCATATCACTCAAGGATTATTGCCTCCGGGGATGTTTAGCTTCTCCTACTGGAAAACATTTCTGAAGTTCCAAAGGCCGAAGTCACAAAATAACGCTAGTCGTTGATCTAGGATACTCCATAATATTTCTCAACCATCTGATCGAGTACAATGGAAAGACAACGTAAGGAGTACTATGAACCGACATCAACCGATCACCTACACTTTATGACCACTTCAACAGGTCAAAATCTGGGAGTAAAAGAGTTTGAATCAGTCGGAATCCTGAAGGTTGAAGTACCAGAGGACTTGGTTCCAACACTGGTCACGTGATAAGGTAAAGGAGTTGATAAGGAGCGCAAAGGGACTAGAAGTAAATAAGCTTGTGGGAATTTTCGATTGACGTCACGTGTAGAATAGTAAGGGTAAGGCACTAGGAGAAGCACTTAAGTGGATAAGTCCATTCTTTTGAGCCCACAATCATTTGGAAAAGTGGGTTGAAGAAAGCGTCTTTGAAGAATTCGATTTCTATAACAGTTTAAAGGGTCTGTAGAGTAATTCGATAAGATTGAAAACAAACCATTCCATTGCTTCTACAGGATTGTTTTCACATGAAAGGATAAATTACTTACAAAGGAATTGAATTATTTTAAGTTAAATCAAATTATTAAATGACAACATTATTATTAAAATAAATGAAGAGGTGCAATGGTTCATTGTCAAAAGACACAATGGTTCAATCTTGTACCTATTGAAATACTATATAAACCAGAAATTATGGTGGAAAGAAACTGTCTCTATGGTCTACATAAGAAGATCAAAGACATAAACAGAGTCAATGAAAGAATGTTGAAGACACTCAAGAAGTGACGGTGGAAGGGAGGAGCTAGGGAGGATTGTAGTCCTCTACATATTGAAGCCTGAACAACAGGGAGTTGCAACTTCCTTTCAAGTTGGTGCTTGAAGAAAACATGGGGCTAGTGCCTCCTTTCAAGTTGGTGCTTGAAGAATACAAGGGGTTGAATCCTACTTTCAAGTTGGTGCTTGGAGAAGTAGGGAGTTGTAGGTTCCTTGAGTAGGTGCTCATAAAATAAGGGGATTTTTATCTCCAAGAGTTGGTGCTCTAAAGAGGATTGGTGTCCTTCACAATCACAAATTATTCTCTATAAACTTTATAATTCTTGTTAATTATATTTAAATAATTGATTTTAAATACAATTTCATTATTCATCTATTGTGGTGATTAATAAAACAAGAAATTAATTACTAATTATTTAAAAAGGTAATATTGATTCACCCCTCGCCTCTCATTATTTCCAATAAATGGTATCAGAGAAGGTGCCTTCAACACAGTTCAATAACTGGAATGTAGATTCTACATAATCCAATGGATCAAAAACATGGAATGTCTTCCAACAGAGAACCTTTGTTCAAAGGGAATGATTATGAATTTTGGAGTGTGAGGATGAAAAGTTATCTAATGTCCCTGGTTTTAAATGTCTGGCAATCTGTAAAAGATGGGTACACTGCACCTGCTACTCTTCCCACAAACACAGCTGGAAAGAAGCTTTGTAATGACAGTGCAAGAGCATCCAATGTCATCCTAGGAGGATTATTCAATCATATATTTGTGAAAGTAATGCATTGTAAATCAGCCAAATAATTATGGTACAAGATTAAATTTTTTTATGAAGGATATGGCAAGGTCAAACAAGCCAAACTTCAAACACTCAGAGCACAGTTTGAAAATCTAAAGATGAAGGAAGAAGAAAATATTGCAGAATATTTTCAAAGAGTAGACGAAATAGTCAACTCAATAGAGCATTGGGAGAAACAATAGAAGATGGAATTATTGTTCAAAAAGTATTGAGATCATTGCCTATGATATATGATTCCAAGATCTCTACCTTGGAGGATAGAGACAACTTTGAAAAACTCACTATGGATGAGCTCCATGGAATTCTCACAACATATGAGATGAGAACAGGGAAAGACAGACCAGTAGAAGGAGAAACTATGTTCAAACAATAAAAAACAAAGAAGAAATAGGAGCATGTGTCTAATGAAGATTAGTTGGAAATATTTGATGAAGAAATATCTAACTTCATGAAGAAACTCAAGAAAGGAACTGGTATATACAAGGGAAAGTTTCCTCTAATATTCTTTAACTGTGGAAAGATTGGAATTTTTTCTAACAAATGTCCCTATCCCAAGAAAGAGCGTAGTTATGATGAATAAGCCTACAACCACAGAGACCATAAAAGGGATAAAGACCAATACAAGAAGAAATTTTATAAGAAAAAGAAAAACCTCTACTCCAAAGAGGACACTAGTTCTTTAGACATGAGTGAAGATGATGGAGAGATTATATTTATAGGAATGAAAAATATTGATGTTGATGATAATGAAGAAAATTTTGAAGATGAAGGAGAAGTAAACCTTGAAGAATAATTTATCAATGCACTTGAATAACTAAGGAAGTATAAAAAGAAGAATAAATCATTAAGAGAACAAATGTCAGAATATGAAGAAGCAAAAAAGTTAAGAGAAAGAGAAGTGTCAAAGACTATCAAAGAAACATGGAAAGTCATCAATGATTTGAAGAATCAACTCCATGAAGCCAAAAGAATTGAAGAATTCATTTTAAAACAACTCAATTATAGGGAACAAGACTGTGAAAAGCTAGAGGCTGAAATTGTCCTACTAAAAGGAGAAGTTGAAAAGCAAAAGAAGTAAACAAGATTTAAAAACATTTCAAAAATATTGAATGATATTCTTAATAATCAAAGGTCACCAAATGACAAGATAGGATTGGGATATACTCAAGATTCAACATGTCTGACACTAAGGACAAACAAAATGCCAATCAGTTATGCAAATGCTCTTAAAAGCTCCTTAAGAAGAGAAGATAACAAGGAAAAGATGAAGTCAATGAAGATTGTTTCAAATAAACAAAAATCATCACTCCCTACTAAAGAAAAACATGACAAGAAGAATACAATCACCAGAAGGAATTCCTCTAATAGATATCTATTTATTGGATACTACTACTCTTTCAATAATTTTGGACATAAGGTAGTACACTGTAAGATTTATGGACAATACAATCATAAAAATGTCCAAAGATATAAGAACAATAATTACAATGTAGAGAAGAGAAACTATAACTCATTCTCTCCTTTGCAAAACTTCAATATTGAATGCCAAACATGCAACAATTATGGTCATAAGGCCAATGAATGTAGATTGCCAAAGTATTCCATGAAGGCAAGTATCTCCAACATTAAGGAAAATTATAAGAAGATATGGAGAAGAAAATATAAAATACAAAGGAAGAAATCTGATGAAGATATTTCACCTGAAATTGATAAAATTAATAGTAGGAGAATGATGGGTGAAGTGTCTGATAAGGAATATGAAAATCATAGTTTTTCATATAAAGTGGATCAAGCTCAAGAAAAGAAAACTCCTAAAGAAAAATGTGACACAATTGCATAAATTGATAATGTCCTGCAAATAAATTATCCATTACCCAACAAATGGAAAATGCAAAAATAATATTCTTAAGAAGAAAATGAAGAAGTATCTTTTACAAAAAATAGTAATGATTATGAACTCTAAGACAAAGCTCCACCCACAAAATTGAGTGATGAAGAGATTTCAACTTTATTTTGATGGTCTACTAAATTCCTCCTCAACAGAAAATATAGAAAAAAGGAAACGAATGGATTGAAGGACTGACTGTAGTCTCAGTAGAAATATTTGATTAAGAAAATATCTATGACAAGGTAGCACTGAACCATATCACTAGTTGATACAAAAAAAATAAGGCCCTTTTGGATTACAAATGAGTGAATAAATTGACTAGTATCATGAAGAAATTAGGAATAGTCTGGAAGGTAATGATGATAATTATTGAGAAGTAATTGTACAATATTGGCACACTCTTGAAAGAAGATAAAGGGAAACATAAACTAAAGGATATCTAGTGCATCATTGAAGCAGTCTGGTTAGAAAAGGACTATATCCTAAGTATTATGGAAAATTGTGTCTTGAGTACTTGAGGCAACAATACAACAGTAGATGAAAGGTCCAGTTTCTATTGAAAAGTTTTGATTAGTAGTCAAAGGGGAAGAATTGTTGACATGGGGAGTTGCATAATACAAGAGGAAAGTTTCCTTCTATATTGATGTTCAACATGGAGATATAAACAATAAAATAAAATCCAAAAAAAACAACATAATCTCAATTTAAAATTCATCAGAAAAGAAGCACTTGTTCAGGGGGAGTATAACCTTAGGAGGAGAAAAGAAACAACCCCTTCTGTTATCGCTATCAAAGGAGGAGAGATAAAGAGAAAAACAAGTTAGCTCAAAGGACTCAAAATAATACAAAATACACATTCATGGGGGGAGAGAAGCAATAAGAGTCTCACTTTTTTCCATTGATGTCAAAGGGGGAGAAAAGAAGTAAAACAAATTCAATTCCCAAATTTGAAGATGAGATCAATGATAGGGGGAGAAAAGGTACAAACTCATTTTTTTTACAGATATGTTGCCCTCAATGACAAAGGGGGAGATTGTTGGCATTATTGATTGTGTATTGTTATTGATGGAAACATGAATCAAACATGGACAGTAATATGTTGATGAGGTTGATGACAAGGAAGGAACAGAGGAGTCCCTCATATTACCAGATCATGAATAAAATCTGTCAGATGGATCAATGCAGAGAAACTCAGGAGAGAAGGCACATTTGAGTGAAGCAAAAACATATTTATGCAATTGAGGAAATCTACGCAAAGGATTATGGATTAATCATGATCATTCATTTGATTTGCGAAAACCCACATAATGTTTGATCAAGAATATGAGTTGACAATCAAAGAGATTGATGTTGTATCATCAGATCAAAATAAGAGAATGACCGGGCAGTAAAGAATGAAGAACAATGTGGATCATTGGATCAAAAATAGAGCACGATCGAACCGTAAAGAATGAAGAAATGATATTGATCATTGGATCAAAATGAAATCATGATCAGATGACTCAAATCTCTTTTTGTGAGTCCACCGAGAAACAAAAAAAATGGCTAAGTATCATATTCTATCGATATCACTTAAACTTTCTAAGTATGGTTCATTATGGAGGTAGCAAAAGTTGGGCGTGCTTTTTGATGATATATGAGAAGCAATATGAGTCTACAAGTCCAATATTCTGCGAACCCGAGAAAAATCACTTAATTTTTTTTCTAAGTATGCGTTCATCTTGAAGGCTGCGGAAGTTGGGCATGCATTTTGATCACACCCGAGAAGACATTTGAGTCCGCAAGTCCGAGAGTCTACAAGCCTGAGAAAAATCACTTAAATTTTTTTCTAAGTATAGGTTCATCTTGGAGGTTATGGAAGTTGGGACTGCATTTTGATGACACCTGAGAAGACATGTGATTCCACAAGTCCGAGAGTCCGCAAACCCGAGAAAGATTACTTAATTTTTTTTCTAAGTATAGGTTCATCTTTGAGGTTGCAAAAGTTGGGCGTGCATTTTAATGACACTTGAGAAGACATGTGAGTCCACAAGTCCGAGAGTCAAAGAATCTGTCACATAAAATAATTCTAAGTAAAATTCCATGTTTTAAATGAATAAGAATTGTCCACTCAATAGTTGATTATATCTAAACCATTGATTTGTCTAAAGTGCCTAGATTAAATAAGGACCATCCATCTCACCAGGTGATTAATTCAGGGCCTTTGGATCATTATCTTATCGGGATTAAGGTAGGCCATGTTATCACTCTATATATTTTGTCTGGATGATAGACAAATGACAGAGGTAACTATTTCAACCAAATTTAGAGTTGAGGCACTAGCCTACTCAACTCAGAGAGGGCTCTCTTGTGTCACTTGATATTTCTTTAGAAATTGGTGGCTAGATTTGGTTTGTTTTGGAGATTTTTAATAACGTTGTTGGCAACGAAGGGGAGGAACACACAGGTCTATGGAGTCACAATTCTTAAAGTGAATAAAAATAATGATTGGCCGGTAGAACTCTCCAAAGGATAAAGGCTAAATGAGGCAATGAATCTGAGTTATAACTTGAATTTAATTAGAGTGGTAAGAGGAAAGAGAAACAAATAACTGCACCAGAGCATTACGAAAATGAATTTTGAATTATCTAAGAAGACAATCACATAGTTTAAATTGCTTAAGCCAAGAGCATCATAAGATAAATTCTAGGCCTCTAACTCTCCAATTTAAACAGAAAAAAATGCGAATGGAAGTAAAGATCACATTAAATACATACAATGAAGGAGGACAAATCTCATATCACCACCATTAGAATCTTTTCATAGAGATTTCAAAAGCTTCTGCATATATATTCAATTCAGCTTCAGAAAATTACAATAGAATTCACAACAACTGAAAGGTGCCCTTGCACTTATGCCAACATTAATACAGTCAGAATCTCTAATACCGATACAATTCGAGTTCCTTCAGTGTGCAACCAGTTACAATAACTGAAATGAAACGTTTCAGCTTCTATAATGATTACAAATGACAGTTTTCAGAAAAAATGTTCCATGATCCCTGCAGATTCCTTTGACGCTCCAGCTTCTTCCTCTGCCACGTTCTCCTTGAAATGTCACTCATACTCTTCAAATATAATTGCATTTATCCATATTCTCATTAAACATTTGGGAATAATATATTTGAAATAAAAATAATTCCCAAATATTTCCTATCGTGTAGAATTAAATTTCCATAATTTAATTCATGCTCATGGTTCTTTAAAACCATGTCTTGTTTTTCCCAATTCACCATTTCACTTGTAAAAAACATTTATTGTTACTATTTCCCTGTGAAAAAAAATTACTGTGTAATGTTTTTCCAATTTACCATTTCACTGTAGAAAAACATTTACAATGTGTTTTTTCCAGTTTACCATCTTTGGTAAAATACCTTTTATCTTCTTCTTTTACTTCTGTAAATCTTTGGATAAAGAATTATCCAAGTCTTTGTTCACGTGCATCTTCCCATTTAAATCTTTTGCATGGAAATAAACATTAATTTCTTTAATTTGTAAAACTTAAATCTTACCTCCGTAAAACCTTTTCACCGTGAGGAAGAATTTCGTTTATTAGAATTTTCATATTTGTTGTTGAAATGCACTCCTGGAAAAATGTTGAACATTAAACATATGATAAATGGTGCATTTATTACATTGGGCTTGGGTTGGAGTGGTTTAATCCAAACTGCTTTTAACTCTGATGTGCTCCATGTAAAAACACGTGTCCATGAAAGAAACCATGGTAGTTTTCCTTGGCCCGCCTTCACATAATTAACCTCCTCGCTACTTCAATCCCCAATATGATTACTCACCGTTGATCTATGGCATCTGAGATCTGTGGTTGGTCGAGTCCCATCACCCCCGTGTCTCTGCTATATTTGTCCATATGTCACCATATGTGACCTTATTCTCCAAACTTTCACGCTTCCATAGTGATGTAGCTCTTTGCTAAATTTTCGAGACTCGGATCCTGACTTAAAATCGTTATGGTGATAACAGGGCATTGGATTAGCTCATGGGTGCAATCCAAATCATTCATTGGTAAAAGGTGACACATGGATCCACATCAGTAGGACCCTGTCAACAATAGGTGACTTTTGGCACACATACCGTGGGTCTGTGTCAACCAAGGATATGTCAGCATGCTACATCACTCTGGGATTAGTGCCTCCAGGGATTTCCATTTTCTCCTACCAGAAAAAATTCTTGAAGCACTAAAGGCCAAAGTCACAAAATAATGTTGGTCATTGATCTAAGATCCTCTGGAATATTTCTCAACCATCCGATTGATTACAGTGGAAAGACAATGTAAGGAGTACTATCAACTAGTAGCAACCGACCGCCTACACTTTATGACCACTTCAACAGGTCAAAATCTAAGAGTTAAAGAGTTTTAATCGACCAGAATCCTAAAGGTCGAAGTACCATAGGACTTGGTTACAACATTGGTCACGTGATAAGGTAAATGAGTTGATAAGGAGCACAAAGGGCCTAGAAGTAAATAATCTTGTGGACATTTTTTGATTGAGGTCCTGTGTAGAAGAATAAGGGAAAGGCACTAGGAGAAAAACTTAAGTGGATAAGCCCATGGTTTTGAGCCCGCGGTCATTTGGAAAAGTGGATTGAAGAAAGCACCTTTGCAGAATTCAATTTTTGTAACAATTTAAAGGGTTTGTAGAGTAATTCGACAAGCTTGACACCAAACCATTCCATTACTGCTACAGGATTGTTTTCACATGAAAGGATAAATTACTTACAAAGGAATTGAATTTTTTAAAGTTAAATCAAACTATTAAATGACAACATTATTATTAAAATTAAATGAAGAGGTGCAATGGTTCATTGTCAAAAGACACAATGGTTCAATCTTATACCTATTGAAATATTATATAAACCATAAATTGTGGTGGAAAGAAAGTGTCTTTGTGGTCTACATCAAAAGATAAAAAACAGAAATAGAGTCCATGAAATAATGTTGAAGACACTCAAGAAGTGAGGGTGGAAGGGAGGATCTAGGGAGGATTGTATTCCTCTACAGATTCAAGCATGAATAATAGGGAGTTGCAACTTTATTTCAACTTGTTGGTGCTTGAATAAAACAGGGGGGCGATGCCTCCTTTAAAGTTGGTTCTTGAAGAATACAGGGGGTTGAAGCCTCCTTTCAAGTTGGTGCTTGAAGAAAACAGGGGGTCGATGCCTCCTTTAAAGTTGGTTCTTGAAGAATACAGGGGGTTGAAGCCTCCTTTCAAGTTGGTGCTTGGAGAAGCAGGGAGTTGTAGCTTCCTTGAGTTGGTGCTCCAAAGAGGATTGGTGTCCTTCATAATCACAGATTATTCTTTATAAACTTTGTAATTCTTGTTAATTATATTTATATAATTGATTTTAACTGCAATTCCATTGTTGATCTATTGTGGTGATTAATAAAATAACAAAGTAATTACTAATTGTTTAAAAATGTAATATTGATTCACACCTCCCCTCTCAGTATTTCCAACACAAGTATTTGACATCCTTCCTGATTTCATCAACATAGAATTGAAAAAGGGTTTGAATCTTAACCCGATCCTCCTCCACAAAGTCTAGAAAAAATATGGTTGACTTACTAACATTAATTAACATCCCCATAGAATCAAAAAACAAATTTAGTATTTCCTTTAAATTACATCCTTCCAAGGCTTCACGTATATAGACGATTAAAATATTGTCAACAAATAAAAAGTGTGTTAAACTCTCATTCCTTCCCACTCAAATATCCCTCGCCAAACTCTTCCTTATTTCATCCCCCAATGCATGGCTGAGTCCAACAACAATGAGAAAGAAAAGATACAATGCCAACAAGTAACCTTGATGGAGACCCCCACAAGATTTGAAGAAAGGATATCCCACACCATTTATAAGGACAACAAAGGATACTTTAGGGACAAAATCCATTACCCATTTCACCATAGACAACCCAGAGTCAATTTGCAAGAGAAATAACTGGAGATACAACCAAGAGACTTGATCGTAAGATTTAGAGAGATTGATATTTAAAACCAATACTGCTTGATTTTGGGTTTTGATGGTGTGCAATCCCTCTTGAGATGACCCAATGGATTCATGGATAAGCCTACCTTTGAGAAATCCAAATCACTTAGGGATTATTGCAATCGAGAGAATTTTTTTATCTTGAATGTTATTATCTTAGAAATTATTTTATAAATACTATTGCAAAGCGCTATGTGACAAAAATCATCAAATAAGGAAGGTTGATCCAATTTTGGAATGAAAACAATAAATGTAGAATTAATTAAGCTAGGAAACAATTTAC
>ML830902.1:25151-58837 GCA_009831015.1 Picea engelmannii | reverse complement strand
TATATATATATATATATATATATATATATATATATATATATATATATATATTTCTAGAAAAAAAATATAGGTTTTATTGAGTAATGGAAGTTGTATTTCTTAAATGTAAAAGTGCTTAACAAAAGAGCAACAAAGATCATGCTCAAATCAGTATAAGACTAAATCAAAGGTTTAGAAAGCCTTATCTAAAGTGTCACAAGACCCAAATCTAATTCATCTAGTACAGTTCAAGATAGTCTTTTACATGATTACATCAAAAAGAAATATCAGTAAAAAACAAAATCGTACTCAATAGACCTCATTATAATTAGTAGAGTCTCCTTCTTAGTTGGAGAGTAGTCGACCATCACATAATTCTTCAAGAATAAAATGATTTTTATTCAAAAATAAGGCATATTTAGATAGTGCATCAACATAAGAGTTTAGATCCAAAGAGATATGGGAGAAAATAAGTTTATTGAATATAGCACTGATATAATGGAGTTGAAGGGCATTTTTTTGTAGACCCAGATTATTAAGTTGTGTCTTCTTCTTCATCAAATCTATTGCAAGCTCCAAATCCCCCAAAACCTGAAGAACATGCGCATCCTTGTCCACAACTATTTTGAGAAGAGAAAATAAAGATTTGAATTCACTTAGATCATTGGTCCCTTGACCCAGATTTTCTTTTCCATAAACAAAATGAGAGTCTGAATAATGAAGAATAAATCTCAATCCACAAGTTCTTCTTGGTCCTTGACATGCCCCATCGAATAATCCCCATGAAATCGATTTATCGATCTCCACTTCATTTACCAAACGAGGATGTTTATGTTTTTTACTGTATTTGTAGCTAGAGAGGAGCACCAGAGATTGTTGAGATACCTTGAATGTAGGATGAAATTTGTCCTAAAAATACTAGCATTTCTGGCCATCCATGCCCCCCACACAACAAGAATTGGAAACACCTTAAATTCCTTCAACGATAGCTGGTTAAAATACTCACGAAAGCAATATGAAATTGTAACCCTATCCCGTAAATGATCAAGGACAAATTGAATTTCAATTTCCATCCAGACTTGCTGGGAAAAGGAATAATCCAAAAATAAGTGAGCATTTGTTTCATCATGTCCCTTACATAAGTAACAAAGTCTCAAACCTTGTTTATTCTGAAGTTGAATCCTATCCCAAGTTAAGACTTTCCCTTTTAGCACAACCCAGAATAACATGATACCTTTAAATGGTCCTCTTAATTTCCAAAATTTATTGTACCACTGAGAATTTGAATTATCTATGAATTCTAAGATAGCCAAATATCCAAGCTTCATTGAATACAGACCACTAGATTTGTTGAAGGAACAAAAAATTTCATCCTCTAATTCTGATAAGTGAATATGGGACTTGTTCAATTAAGAGGTATAAATTTTCCATTGATCATGCCAAATTGCATCAAACCCTAGATCCATAGCTAAAAGCCACCCCTGATTCCATATTGTTGAACGAGAAGAATCCTTGATCCAATTGAGTGTACATCGAACCAGTTCCCAGAGATGAACCGATAAACCTTCAAGAAGAAAAATATTATCTCCATATCCAATAATAGCATCCATTCCAACCCTTACCTAAGTAATGTTTCCAACCTTCCATGCCAAATAGTACCCTTATCTATCTATCTTCATGAGTGCCTCAAAATCGAGGATGTGCTTACTCTAAGGACCCCAAAGATTAGTTTTTGTCTTCTTTGTGATATTTCACGATGAGCAGGTTCTTGTGCATGTTTGAGCACATAATTACGCCCCACTTTGGATAGGACAAATAGTTTGGGTCCATCAAACCCCAAACCCCATAAGAAAGCATGTCTCTATGGAAAATTTTGGGACCTTAGTAAATACAGATCCCTTCTTGAAGAGGAAGAGACGGAGACAAGAGACAGTGGTATATGAGAACCTGAGGCTTGCGCGGATAGGGAATCCTTATCCTTATCAAGCCTAAGTATGATTAGGTCCCTGTCCCTTTTCGCATTAGAAAAATATGTTATAACTTCCCCCACCAATGGTACAAGCCTTGATATCCCAACCCTGACATGCTCACTATCCACATGGTGTTCTAGAACCAAGGTAGAATTGGTGTTTATGGAATGGAAAGACTTAACCGAGGCAGGATTGGTGTTTAGGGAAGGGAAAGACTTGCATGGTCCTTGTAGAGGAGAGGTGATTTTTTACCATAGTTCTTCAAGTTTTCTCCACTGTTATAGTGTGTCTGTGTGCGTGTAATGATTTTTCTCTTCTAGTTATATTATATTTGAATTTAATTTTTAAAATTTTTCACATATAAAGAAGATGACGATTATACATTAATTTTAATTTATCAAAATTTCAAAAAATTGATAAAAAATTAATTGATATGTTTTAATATTATGTAAAAATTGGAGAATTTTTTTCTTATTTCTTATCTTTATTTTTATAAATTAACAAACACACATATTAAATGGGAGAATCTTTTTGTTATATATAATTAAATGTGTATTTTCATATTAAAAAAAATACTTTTTAACAAAACAATGTAAAAATTGTACTTTGTAATATGGCTTATGAGTTTGGATATCAATACCATTGGGAGATCTTACATAGAAGATATGGGTATCAAGGCCTTGATAATGGTTGAGAGAGGAAACCCGGGCCTTAGGCCCTAAAGGACAATTTTAGGGTTCAAGGGGAATGGACAATGCCTAAAACCACCATACAAGACCTTTACATGATATCTTTGGCATGCAGGTGGGGATATGGACATAATTAGGAGGTTTTGAGCACTAATTGTGGGTCCTAGGGCATTGAACTTGGTTAGGGTAGGAAACCTAAGCTTTATTCCCTAAAGGAAGCTTCTAGTGCTTGAGGGTCATGGATGAGGCCTTAAACCACTATACAAGAACTCTCTAGGGGATATTTTGCCTTTGAGTCAAGGTATGGGCATCATTATGGGGTTTTAAGCACCATGGATGGGCGTTGGTGCCATAAACATGGTCATATGAGGAGCATTGGTGTCTTATAGACTAAAAATTGTTTTCATGGCTCATGGACCATGTAGAGGGTCTAAAACCACCACATGAGCACGATAAAAAAATCTTTAGCCTACATGTATCATATGAGTAACATTATGATATTTTACACATTGAGTATGGTTCTTGTGGGCCTTGACATGGTCCAAGGAGGAAAATAAGTGTCTTAGGGATCAAAATATATTTTTTGGGCTAATGCATCATACACATGTTACAAAACTACCATATAACCATTGTAAAAAGACTGTTTTTCCTACATGTGTTATATGGGTTCCATTGTGAGGTTTTATGTGGCCAATATTTTCATCAAGGTCTTTCTCATGCTTTGGGAATTGAAATAAACTTTGAAGACCCTAAAATATGCTATGCTTCTATTTGGCTAATGAACCATGCAAAGGGCCCTATATCACCTTACATATCCCATAAATGGAATATATGGTCTACAAGTGAGATATGATTGTCATTATATGATTTAGAGCATAAAGGATGGGTCTTGGGACCTTAACCATGTTTCAGGGACTACAACTAGAGTGTTATCTATTAAATGAAGATTATAGGGCTCATGTTAGGAATGAGACTATGAACTGCCACACAATCCCTATAAATATAATGTTTATCCTAAGAGTATCACATGTAGGCCATTGCAAGGTTTTGTGCACTAAGTATGGGTCTTTAGGATGGATATGAGGCCCTAATAATACTATTATAAATAAAAAGAGTACTTTGAACCATAAATTATCTATCACCATAATATAATTTAAATTATATAAACCTTGATTATACATCATTACTATATTTACAAGGGTTTTTATTGTTTCTATCAACATGAATGTTGTTGAGAAAAAATATATATTTTTATTTATTTTACAATTTCCATAATATCGCTAATTATAGATGTTTTTATTATTTCATTATGAATATTAAAAGGAAGAATATATTTCTTTACTTCTATGATATCATTACTAAGATGCCATGTTTCATTACAAAGGTGATTCCATAAATTACTTGTATGGAGGCGAACAATGAGATATATGACAATGTCAAACTTTTTTTTTTTCCAAGAAAAAATGCCTCGAATTTATATATATTATAAATTCATTTACAATGAAAGCTTCAATGACGATGTCAAACTTATAATATGAGGTGAACCATGAAATATAGATATGTACGAGGGTGCCAAAATTATAGCATAGTATGGAGGTGGATCACAAAGTATGGAGGCGAACGATGAGATATATGACGATGTCAAACTTATAATATGAGGTGAACCATGAAATATAGATATGTATGAGGGTGCCAAAATTATAACATACTATGGAGATGGATCATAAAGTATTTATAATGTTACAAATTTGAGATCAAAAAAATTATAACATACTATGGAGATGGATCATAAAGTATTTATAGTGTTATAAATTTGAGATAAAAAACTATTATACAGATTCATTTTTATGTATATTTCAAATATATAATTTTTTGTGGGAAAATATTATTATTATTATGATTTTTTCTATAGCATATTTCATTAAACTAAAATATAGATGTTTAACATTTCTCCTATATAAATCAATGATTTCAAAAAAACAATTACATATTTCCCTAAATTCTACAAACTAAAGAAAATAATTTCATTTACATTATGTTGAGGCCTTCAAATGTTTCACTAACACTTTACCAACTAATATAAGAGATTCACTAACCTTATTAATTTAAAAAATATATAAAACAATATTTTTTTTTGGAAAAATATGCCCTTTACATATATACAAATTTTTTTATGCACTTACATATATACAATTTTTTTAATGTATTTAATTTCTAAAGTGTTGTACCAATACAAACATACATCTTATACTTTACAAAATAAATAAAATTTTATGTTATGAGAACTCATTTTTCATATTATTATACAAAATTTTAATAAATAAAAAAAATATTTTAAAATGTAATTCAACTTGTTACATTTAATCTCCTTTCACTATATTTAAATTCATTATACATATATTTTAAAATATTTATTCAAAAAATATTTATTTTTCATATCTCTATTAATATTAATATTTTATATATCAATTGGTAAATTCATTATACATATATTTTAAAATATTTATTCAAAAAATATTTATTTTTCATATCTCTATTAATATTAATATTTTATATATCAATTGGTTTGTAGTTGTAGAATGGAGAGTTATTTTTTTTACCCAAATTCTATTTCCATTAATAACATGTTAGAACTCATTATGAGTAAAATTGTTGAAAAACAAAATATTTCTTAAATACACATCATAATTATACACCAATACAAACACTAAACTAAAAATATATTAAATCTCTATCCAAAAAAATCCTCCCATGAATGTGAATTTTCATTACCTAATATTTTAGTTGAGAAATAAAACATCTCATATATATTGCATCCTCTTTTTCTGAACTAAAAATATATTAAATCTCTACCCAAAAACATCCTCCCAGTAACGAGAATTTTCATTACCTAATATTCTAGTTGAGAAATAGAACATCTCATATATATTGCATCCTCTTTTTCTCATAAATTTACCCATTTTTAGTCCCTGTCGTAGGCATAGAGGGACTATAGCAATCGATAAATCGTTGACTGCATATTACTTTGTCCTTTGACTCTAAATATTTGCACAATACCTATTATTGGAGCTATGGAAATAAAATCATACATTTTTATATAATAAAAAGTAACATATATGTACTGATCTGATTGGATAAGAGATTGCAAGTCTTATTGTCGGCTTCGCTATTCCCAATGTACTATATGGCAACATATCCAAAGTTTTTCTCGTAGTCAGTATGTTTTAATCATATATTTTTCCTGTATCTTGCTTCAAGGTTGATTAATGCTAGCATTAGTTCGAATGTTTGTATTAGCATTTTCTGCTACCCGAATATATCCGCAAGTTTTGATATGTAATAATCATATTGAAAAGTTTTGATATCCAAGCTTTGTAGTGATTGATAATTCCAAAGTTTATAGCGTCTTTGGCGGATGTATATTTCTTGAAATGTATTGACACTTATTCTGAGATGCATCAATAAGACTGACTACGTAAATGTTCACATGACGCGACGTTCTGCAACACCCTGACAGCTTAAATGTTTGCATTCTACGAGGTGCTTAGACAGCCTAAGAGTCTTAAATGTTTATGTAAATACGATTCTCGGAGTACATTTTTCCTCGAATTTTTTTATACAGTTACAGTGAATTTGCACTTGATTGTCTACCGCGAGTTCAATAGCCATTGTATGTTTCGTCCTTGTTCTTCCATTGAAGCTACATACATTGTTTACTGGTTCAGTGACCGCTTCTTCTTCGTTTGTTTGTCAGTTGCTGCCATTGTATGCTTCATCCTCGTAATCGTTGAGACTACATACATTTTTTACTGGTTCGGTGAGTGGTTCTTCTTCGCTGGTTTCTCGGTTGCTACTTGTTGTTGTTTCGTTGGTGATTCGAGTTGTTCTTCTACATTTCATCGTTTCAGAGTAAGTTTCGATGCCGTGGTTTGATTTTTTATTCCTTGTTTGTTTTTTAGTTTGCAGTTTGCAAGTAAGAATGTTTTATTATTTGTAGTCGCATGTTCCTTTTGTGTTTCCGGTTCCTTTTATGTTTGGGTTGCAGTTTCGTAATCGTTGGAGATACATATGTTGTTCAGTGGCTCAGTGGTTCTTGCTGGTTCGTTGGTTCCCGGGTTGTTGGTTCTGTTTGTTTGGCTGGGATTTGTGCTTTGGGGTGCTGGGGGTGCAGTTTGGCCTCTTCGTGCTTTCTCATTGGTTTGGTCCTTGCTGGTTTCTTTTCTTTGATTCGGCCTTACAGGGTTGGAGTGTAACAGCGGTGGTTGGAGATTTTCTTTTTTCTTTGGATTGTTATTGTTTTGTTTGGGGCGCTTTACGGTGTTCAACACCTACACCCACCAGTGGATATGAAGTTGTTTTATTTTCCATGTCATCCAAAGTCGAGATCTATTATTCTGTGAGATTTTCCTGGTGCTGCAGTCCTTCCATGAAAGAAAATAGTTGCATGCAAAATTGTTCGAGGATTACATGTGAAGTTACAACACCCGCTGTTTTTTTGTTGGAATAAAGCATATGTATGCAGTGTACATTTATAAACCATGTATGGTCAAATGTGTGGATATGACATGACATGTCCTTTCTCCTCTACATAGACTGGTGTGTGCAGGATGCAATTTGTGTTGTTCTTGACATATGATATGTGCAACAAAGATTTTGCAAGATTATATTTTCATGTCTGGAAGCATGTGTGGGTAATTAGCCACGGAAAACTGAGAACTTGTATCATGTGCACAACAGTCTGTGTAGAGGATAAAGAACATGGCTAGAGGGCATATGTGGATAAATTCCCAGGGAAAAGCAGAAATCATTTAGCTGCGGCCATGCAGTTGCGTGATATTTTGTGCCTTGTAATATATTTTGGCCAAGGAAAAAAATTGTACACATTTACAACCATGGATAGAGAAGCACAAAGGTTCATGTTTATGCATTTGTAGATTGTTCGTTGAGTCAGTGTTTCTCTATGTACATATTGCTTGTTCTCTGCTGAATACCATCTTCCATTGATGTTCATTAAATTTTGTGGGTTCCCAAATTGAAACAAACAGAGTAGCTGGAGAAAAGGAGAGAGTCTCGACTGCATCGACTAAAGAGGATATAGAAAGGCGCATGCTCGTATTGTTGTTTCATATTGCGTTGTTTTTTATTTCATTTATGGTCTGGATATGTGTTAAGCTAGTTGCGTGCCTTCCTACATGGTAAGTTTTCTTGGTTGCATACGTTTATTCCTGCATACAAAACTAGTGCATGTCCGTTGTGTTTGCGCTGCATTGCTACATTTAAACAAACATAATGGTTGGACAGGACGAAGGAGTCTTTGGTAGGTAAATAGACCTGTTTATTTTTGTTTTACATGTCTGTTTTCAAACTAACTTGCCTTCCTGTCGATTGCATCTTTCGCGTTGCTGCCTTGGAAAAAACAGGTTGCTTGGAAAGGTACAATCTTCTAAAATGTATACCAAGTGTGCCGGAAAATTAAAGATACAAACCGGGTGCGGAGATATAATATAGAATGCATATATTTGCTTAGTCCCGATGTCCATCTGCAAATGCTCGCAAGAAGTATCAACAAGTACGAGCGAGACATCGAACCTGCTGCATATTCCGTAGACCAAGAGGTGTCGTTGCGAAACTCTGGCTCCATAGTTCATCAAAAGTATGCGTGTACTTGTAGCACACTACCATTCACTTTAGTTTTCCTGTTCAAAAAATGTCTTCATGTCTAGATTTATGACATCCAAAGTACTGTCAATAGAGGCCTTCAACAACTGCCAAACTGAATAGATGTTTGTTGGGGACATAATGGTTGTCTATACCACCTACTTGGACAAGGAAAACAAAAGTAGACCCATTATGCGTGCTGATATGACAGAGAAGGACACCATGATGACAATCACACTGATTGTTCCTCCACAACTTGTCCAGAAACATGCAGAAAAGATATCGTCACGTAATTGGATATCCATTAAAAATTTTAATATATTGCCGAAAACAATATATGACCGTGGTGATTGAGATCGAATTATTTCGGTCAACGAAACAAGCATTGTGGAAAAAATTCCTCCTATTTTTTCAGAATACCACTTCCTCCCAGACTCGACTATTAGGCAACTTGCACAGAGCACTGATATTTACCCAATGGGAATAATTGGGGCTACTGTCACATTGGCCAGGAAATTTGGGTCACAACACATTCTCCATATAAAGGATGGAGAATCAGACAACGAGAAGGCAATGGTACCGCTTTTCATATTCAGTTTTGTTGTTTACTTTCACTTCTGAATGTATGTCGAATAAGTTACACAAATATTGCACTGTTCCATGTTGCAGCTATAGTTGTTCATTACGTATTCAGATTTGTTTTCGTCAATGGAAGAATAATTGCATAGAGGGCAGATTCCACTTATGTTGTTCAAAAATATAACAAAAAAGAAGGATGCTAGAGAAACGATCTTTCGGACAACCCAGTCAACGTTTGTAACAGAGTTCCGAGTAGATATAGTAAAGGATCTGGAGAAGTTAGCTAGCTCTACAATTGTTGTGCGTATACATTTACAAAATCATCCTCGCTTTGCTTATAGAAATAGCCTTCAAGAAATTTTTGCAGCTATTAATTTGTTTTTGTTTGTTTTAAAGGGGAAGGTGGGATGCAGTTGTGTATTATATTGTTCAATGTATTAATTCCTTTTCTCGCATTCCCAGGTTGATGTTATTTTAGTTGCAACCAATGTGTACTCGACCCCCTTTGAGCTTGTTTGTGCAAAATGCCATTCTGCTACCTCTGCCTCTGCTTTGATAACTGATGATACAATTGATTGTCTGCAATGTGGTGAAAAATGTCCATATATTTATGAACATTTCCTTAGTGGTGTTATTCGAACTGTGGGAAACACAACCGTGCACTGTACGATCAGGCAGCTGTTGTTACAAAATGTGCTTCCTGAGTTGGCAGAGTTGTCATATGAAACATATCTACAGAAAAAGGCAAGCAGTGTCTACATGCTGCGACAACTTCGGATACAAAGCAAATTCACCTTAAATGAGGACAATGCAATTTTGCATATCGGTTGAAAAGGGGGAAAAAATTTTATATGAAACTTTGAGAGGAAACAAAAATACCTCATGTCTCTCTGTAATATTTGTTCAACATCCAGATGAAAGTTCGTTTCAACAGAAAAAAAATGCGGCGACGTCTTTTCTTTGTATATCAAATTGTTTGGTGCAAAGGTCGATGGGTTCTTCTCTATGGAACCTTCTGGGAACTTGCTTTTGGATTGTTTAAAGTATGGTTGGTTCTTGGTTATCTGCTTTGTCTGTCAATTTCTATACCCTAGAACTCCAACTGTTCTTTGGAGGACACCAAACAGTATAATTGTTTTTTTTAGCCAGCTGGGACGCAAATCCGCTTGGTAATTTCTATGGCATTATGATGCAACTGTATTGTCACTTGCTTTAGCAGATATCCTTGATCGATGAACTTGGTCAAACTATTGTTCTGAAATAATTTGAAATCAATGAATATATAGTGTCTGAACTGTGACTGTCCTCACATACAAACAAGAGGCTCTTAAAATACAAATTGGTCGTTGTTTTCACATTTTTGCTTATTCGATGAAGTTAGTCAGATTAATATCCTGGAATAATTTGAAATCAACGAATATTTAGCATGCACAATGCAATTCTATCATATGAACAACAGGCCCTTAAAATTCAAATTGGTCCTTGTTATGCTTGCGGTTATAGAATTTAAAAAAATAAATATTTTCTTTCCTTGATTCTTTTAAGAATAAGGATTTAACATCCTTTAATAATTTAATGCGACAGCTCTCAAGTCCATCTATCAATCTATATATGGCGGATCTCCGAACGCTATTCGGAGGACAAGGAACAATGAAACTGCAATGTTTCCCTAGACAACCCACATGTTCCTTTGTCAATTTGTATATCGCGGAGTTGTGGGTAGATTTTGTACAACGTGGAACAATAAAGTCCCAATTTTCATCCCGCGAGCCCGAACAAAAGAGGACCATTTTTCAGCCTGCTAGCCCCACAGCCCCCGATAAAAAAAATCATTAAATATGAAATACATACGGAATTGTTACGAGACAATAAAAGTGCAATGTTCAGTGAACCATCCCAAGTACTCTTGTCAATTTGTATATGGAAGAAGTTTGGATGCTATTTCTAGCAGAGGGAACAATGGAGACTCTATTTTCGGCCCACCTGGCTGCGAACCCGCCATCCAAAAACTGCCTAAAAGTGCAATGTTCAGGCAACCAGCCCGAGTCCTCCTGGAAATTTGTATATCGCAGAAGCCTGGGTGGTATATGTAGGAGAGGGAACAATAGAGACTCTATTTTCAACCCGCCAGGCCGCCAACCCGCGATCCAAAAACTATCTAAGTATGGAATGAGGAATCTACATATGCTGTATTAAATCTCATTCCATAGTTAATATAGAGACTATGTCCACAAGTCCGCTTGTCAATTTGTATATCGTGGAAGTGAAGATGCTATTTGTAGAACATAGAACAATAGATACTTAATTTTAAGCCCGCTAAATCACGAATCCGCGATCCAAAAAGTTCTCATGTATGGAATGAGGGATCCGCATATGTTCTAGAACAATGTGTTTGTACAATGGGGAACAATAGAGGCTCAATTTCCAACCCGCCAACCCCAGAGCCCCCGATAGAAAAAAAATCGATAATTATGAAATTGATACGGAATCGCTATGGGGCAATAAAAGTACAATGTTCAACGAAGCAACCCAAGTCCACTTGTGAGTATGCAATGAGGGTTCTGCATACTTAAATTTCATCCCACCTGGCTGCAAACCCGCGATCCAAAAAATGCCCATCTATGGAATGAGGGATCCACATATGTTCTAGAACAATACAAATGCATTGTTCATCCAAGAAGCCCGCAACTCCTACTGTCAATTTGTATGTCGTGGAAATCTGGGTGCTATTTGTAGGAGACGGAACAATAGACACTATTTTCGGCCAGTCAGGCCACGAACCCACGATCCAAAAACTGCCTAAGTATGGAATGAGGAATTTGCATATGCTGTATAAAATCTCATTCCATACTTTATATAGAGGCTATGTCCATAAGCCAGCATGTAAATTTGTATATCGCGGAAGTGTAGGTGCTATTTGTAGAAAACAGAACAATAGATACTTAATTTTTAGCCCGCCAGGCCTCCAACCCGCAATCCAAAAAGTGCCCAAGTATGGAATGAGGACTCTGCATATGTTCTACAACAATACAAATGCAAAGTTCATCCAAGCAACCCGTAGGTCTGCATATGTTGTAGAACAATGTATTTGTACAACACAGAACAATAAAGACCCAATTTCCAGCCCACCAACCCCAGATCCCCCAATAAAAAAAAATCGCTAACTATGAAATTGATATGGGATCGCAACGACACAATAAAAGTCCAATGTTCAACGAAGCAACCCGAGTCTACCTGTCAATTAGTATGAAATTAGTGATTCGCATATGCTGTATAAAATCTCATTCCATACTTTATATACAGACTTTGTCCCCAGGTCCGCGTGTCAATCTGAATATCGCGGAAGTGTGGGTGCTATTTGTAGGATACAGAACAATAGATACTTAATTTTCAACCCGCCAGGTCGCGAACCCGCGATCCAAAAAGTGCCCAAGTATGGAATGAGGGATTCACATATCTTCTAGAATAATACAAATGCAATGTTCATTCAAGCAGTCCGTAGTGACTCGTGTCAATTTATATGTCGCGGACAGCTCCAGAGCCCCCGATCAGAAAAAATCGCTAACTATGAAATTGATACAGGATCGCAACGGGACAACAAAATTCCAATGTTCAACGAAGCATCCCGAGTCCACCTGTCAATTTGTATATCGCTGAAGTCTGGATGCTATTTGTAGGCGACGAAACAATAGACTATTTTCGGTGCGCCAGGCCGCCAACGCATGCTCCAAAAACTGCCTAACTATGCAATTAGTGATCCGCATATGCTATGTAAAATCTCATTCCATATTTTATATACAGATTATGTCCACAGGTCCATGTGTCAATTTGTATATCGTGGAAGTGTGGGTGTTATCTGTAGGATACAGAACAATAGATACTTAATTTTCAGCCCGCCCGCCCACGAACCCGCGATCCAAAAAAGTGCCCAAGTATGGAATGAGGGATGCGCATATGTTCTAGAACAAAACAAATGCAATGTTCAGCCAAGCAGCCTTGGGAGACTCGTGTCAATTTGTATGTCACGGAAATCTCAGTGCTATTTGTAGGACAGGGAACAATACAGACTCTTTTTTCGACCCGCCATACTGCAAACCCGCGATAAAAAAAAGGCCTAAATATGGAAACATGGATTCGCATATGCTCTATAAAATCTCATGTCGATACTTTATATAGAGACTCATCTCCGCAACTCCTTCCGTCAATTAGTATATCGCAGAAATCTGGGTGCTATTTGTAGGAGACGGAACAATAGAGACTATTTTTGGCCTGCCAGGCTGCGAATCCAGGATCCAAAAATTGCGTAAGTATGGAATGAGGAATCCGCATATGATGTATAAAATATCATTCCATACTTTAAATAGAGAGTATGTCCAGAAGCCCGCTTGTAAATTTGTATATCGTGGAAGTGTAGGTGCTATTTGTAGGACATGGAACAATAGATACTTAATTTTTAGCCCGCCAAGCCGCGATCCAAAAAGTGCCCAAGTATGGAATGAGGAATCCGCGTATGTTCTAGAAAAATACAAATACAATGTTCAGCCAAGCAACCCGTAGGTCCTCCTGTCAATTTGTATATCGTGAAAATGTGGTTGTTGTTTGTAGTACAGGGAACGAAGAATCCGCATATGTTCTAGAACAATACAAATGCAATGTTCAGCCAAGCAACCCGTAGGTCGTGCTGTCAATTTGTATATCGCGGAAATATGCGTGCTATTTGTAGGACACGAAACAATATTGGGTATTTTTTCAGCCCGCCAGGCCGCGAACCCGCGATCAAAAAAGTGCCTAAGTATGGAATAAGCGATCTGCATATGCTGTATAAAATCTCATGTCTATACTTCATATAGAAACTCATCTCCGCAACCCCCACTTTTAATTTGTATATCGTGGAACTGTGGGTGCTATTTGTAGGGCACAGAACAATAGATACTCAATTTTCAGCCCGCTAGGCCGCGAACGCGCAAAACAAAAAGTGCCCAAGTATGGAATCACAAATTCAGATATGTTCTATACAATATGATGTCCATACTTTATAAAAGTACATGTTTAACCAACCAACCCACAATGGTGAACCAACCAACCCACAACTTTGCCTATCATTTTGTATCTCGTGGAAGTGTAGGTGCTATTTGTAGGACACAGAACAATAGAGGCTCAATTTTAAGCCCGCTAGGCCAAGAACCCATCCGCCAGGCAGAGAACCATCGGGCCTTCACGTCTCTTGGGTATATCTTCTTTCGTTTTTCTTTTGTAACCTGCCTGACCGCTTTCCATATGCAATAATTAAGCTTTAATGCTAGTAGCCATCCTGCAACAACTATTATAGTTGGCATGAATGTATGAAATTTTAGAGAAGATTTGTCATTAGTACGAATTAAACTAAGATTTACGCACAAGCATGTTATCCTTTCCAAGTATTCATTTCAAAGGCGACGCAATCAATTTTTTTTTGTCCACCGACGGGTTGGTACTTTTAAGAAATTTCTGATTCTTAATATCTTTTCGCCGTCACCACCACCTTCGCACTTTTTTCTAACTGTACAATTAGTGAGTTGTGATGGTCATATCTCATTCTGCATGAACCCTGGAAATTTTCATTGATCAACGAAAGGCTCGAGGAGATATTCCATTTATACGCATTAACCAGACTTTGTGGAGGCTTATATTATCCCTCCCCGATTTTCATTTGAAACATCGTCTCAAGCAAACAAAAATTCTTAATAACTTGTGGTGGGAGTTCTCTCCACACACAGCCAACACATTGGGGCATAATGGCCACATGTTCCACTATTTCAGGGCATATTCTTACTATTCATCTCTCTCCGGCCACGAGCAAAAAACGAGATGGTCCCTTGGTACACCGAGAGATATATTTCAAGCCAAAAAATTTGATGCCAACCTTGGTTGCTTAGAGAACCTGCCCACTTGCAGTCATGCCTGTCGCATAACTTTATGCCATGAATTCCAAGCCAGAAGAAGATGATCTGATGGACGATGATACAGAAATGGATGATGGAAATGCAAAAAATATTCCCACTCCTGGGCCCAAATTGAAATGAACCATAACGAACGGACATTCCCGGCTCAGTGATCGCAGTCATGACAACACCAAACGGAATTTCAGAAAAAAGAAAAAACTGACAGTGAACGCAACAACCACTTTGCACCACCAAAGTAGGAATTCCAGAGTTCCAAATTAGTTCGTTCTGGGCAGAAGAGTTTGACTGTAAAGCGATCATATGTTGATGCTTCCAGAGATATATTTCAAGCCAAAAAAACATTATTTAACATTTTCGAGTATCAGGTGCAAAACTTTTGCTGCTGCAATGCATTTTCCTACTAGTCATCTCTTTATGCCCAGAATGGACTAATTTGGGCCTCTATAATTGCACGTACAAGTTGTACTACTGAATTTTTTTCAACTATGAAGAGCCGATTTCAACTAAGGGCTATTCCACTTGCCCTGCAACCATTTTTGTCTTCTTCCTCAGGCAAAGCTTCTAAAAAATATCAATTTCAGAAGAGGATGATTAATCAAGGAGAAAACTCCAAGGATCTTGCATACTGCGGAACCCGTGCCTGTGTTTGTCGCAGATACCTTCAATGTTTTCAAACGAAGAACTGGATCCAATTTTCTGGGTTTCACGCATGTTCTAATTGGCATACTTCGGTGCTCTCGTACTTCTTCGATCTTCTGTTTACTAATACCAATGTAAAATGTTCCAACAAAATCGTTCTTCTTGTTTCTAGAGATGCAATTATTAAGTTTTAATGCTAATTAGTACAAAACAAAGTTCACTACTTTAGTTGGTATTTTACAGTCATGGAATAATGTATCAAGAACATAACTTCACACACACGTTGCAATAAAATGTAATCTTCAACAACGCATTTCCTTATAACTAGTAGATCATGATTTTGCAACAATGGGGCTTCTTTGAAACCAATTCGCACTTATGAAAAATGTCTTCCACCTTTCTATTTTCCCAATTTATGCATTTCCAACCACCGCTTCCCCTTTCTTTAAATTGACCCTCTATTGTTCCCTATCTCACAACTGCCACCCAGAGTTCCACCATATATAAATTGACAGGAGGACCCCGTTGGCTGCATCAACATTGCACCTCTACTTTTCCAGGACCTCCAAACAACATTTGTAGCTCTGCTATATACAAATTGACAAATATATAAATTTGCAACCATTCTTAGATCATGCCCTTTTTTGTATTATGGTCGACCTATCATGCCCTTTTCATGATCTCTTCCATTTTACACATTTTGCACTCAAAAATTCCGAAACATGAAATTTTACCCTTTTCCGTATTACAGTCCACCTATCATGCCCTTTTCCGTGATGCACATTTTTTGCACTGAAAACTTTCAAGAAATACAATTTAACCACCGCTTCCTCGCATATTTATTGGAACTATTGTCAACTCGTTTTGAAGCCCATCTGTCCTCTTTCCATACTTCACCATTTGTTCAAATTTATTTAGGGAATCATCCCTTTGTCGGCTTGAAGAAATATTTAGTTCGTAGTCATTGTTTCCTGTGTCAGCTTCCTTTTGGAATTAGCAGTTGGAAATTATACATAAGATCTTATTACTACGCATGCAATTAGCAATATCCCTATTCCATACTTAGCCATTTTGCCAAAATTCTGCAAATATACAAATCGGTCGCTGAACTCCCCCTTCGAGATCTCTTCCTGACTATCCACGTAACCCTTTTTTGAATCACGTCCAACCACTTTTCAGAACTTTCCATTCTTTCCTTGCTCTTCGTAGTCTCCGTCACCTTCACACTTCTCTACAATAAAAGAAAATATAAAGTTTTATATATAGAGAGACATATCTTGTTTCTAAATATGGAATTACTGGCATTTAATTCTAACAGGCCATCATGCAAAAACCGTATATATTGTCATTGATGGGCGAAAGGGCCGAGGAAATCTCGTATTCATGCACATTAAACCAAAATTTGTGGGGATATTATATTGTCCCTTTCGAGTGTTCATTTCAAAATCATAAAATCCCTTTCACACCGTGTGGGCTTCGCACGTTCAAGAAACCTCCATTCCTTAATTGCTCTTCGTTGTACCCTCCACCTTCGCATTTCTAAATATGAAATAAATAAACTTTACTCCTAATAGTTCATCATGCACCACCAATACCGATTGTCATTAATCAGCGAAAGGCTCGAGGAGCTTTCCCATTCATAAGCATTTAACCAAGATTTAGCAAAAAGTTACATTATTCATTGTGACTGTTCATTTAAACCATCATCTGCAACAAAGTAACCTTCTCATAAACCCATGGCATCAATTCCGCACCAGTTCTGTGGAGATACAGTGAACATCTTCGGCCGTCACGACCAAAACTTCCACTAGTTCAGGGCATTTTCTTATTACTCAACCTTTACTGTAGAGAACCAAGTAATTTGGACCTCCGGGATTGCTCATGCAGGTTATGTCCCTGAGGTTTTTGACTGTAAGGACCTGGTCTCTTGGTGTGCCAATAAATTTATTGCAGAGAAAATAATTATTCCACTGCATGATCGCTCTTCTATTTCTTTATCACCTCAGCTCTTCCTACAGATGCTGAAATTGCCCGAGCCAACATTGACGTTCAAAGGAGAAGATTGCAAACAGTTCCTAGAAAAGCATAATAATGGATTGGAGCTCTTGCCCCTTTTTTTGGAAAACCCGGATCTAGTTCCTGAAGATATTACAACCATGCAAGTTAGTTCATTTAAAAATCCTTTTCGTGAAATTGCCTGGTTGTTTACAAGAATAACATGACAGGAATCCACAGCTACTGTTTCCCGCATGGCTCTTTACATTTTGTATTTCACAGTCAACGAACAAGCCATTTTTTATTGGGGAAGGATAATTTCTTATGAAATCTCTTCCCAATTGTCAAGCTACAAAAGGGGAAATAAATTTTATATGTCATCCTATTTAGTTTTTGCAATAGCACATTCCTGTCGATTTCTGGAACTGTCTCTATCCAAGAATGTCAACTGTGATTTCCACCTAATAACGTTCTGGTACCAGGCCTTGTGGAAGCACAAGGCTTCCCACTATTTTTATGAGTTTTTTAATGGCTTCCTATCTATTTTCAAACTTTTCTTGTTAGGAGAAAATGCTCCCTGCTTATCTGAACAGACAACTAATTTTTTGGACAAAAGGGGAACAGTCCAACATTTGGATAATTACACTGTCATAAGAATTTTTGGCTCCACGGAACAACCTGCTCTCCTTCCATGTCACATTACAGACATAATTTTTATTGCAGAAGTAGCATGTCAATACAGCTATTGGTTCCATCTGTTCCAAAGGAAGAAAAAAAAACAGTTCATTCCTATGCCTTGGAAAATAGGGGAGTTTGTGTTGAAAAACGTCAACAAATTTGACGATTTCGCAACACGTTTTAGTATATCCAACCTCAGATATGCTGAACGCATAAAAGGATTCGACCCCTATGATATTTTTAGACAACATTTACATTCACTTGGCCTTGACGATTTTTTTGTAAATAAACACCTGCCCAAAAACAAAGACAGACATGGGCCTGCCTCTGATGCTAATGACGTAGAGACAGTGCAAAGCTGCACCAAATTGTACACGCAACAGGGGAAAGACCCCAGTGACAAGAGTTCTCAATCCGCAAATACCACTCCAAAAAATACGACATATCGGAGCATCGCTCGAACGACCCATCACAGCAACAAAGAAACCCAAAATTCTTCAAACAGAGGAGGAGATAACGATCCTCCTCACTTTAAAATTGATAGTTCTCACAAGCTTCTAGTAGAGAAGAAGAGAAAAAAAATGTGGGGTAGGCAGAAGACCCGGAAATTTAGAGTGAGAAAATGGAAATTGACACTGATATGGATGCCATGTTCCCCTTCTTTGATCAGCCCGAGGACGCCATCCACCATAGCCATTCAATGGACATATCCGTTGCCCAAAATTTTGATGAAGATGAATCCTTTGTGTTCCAGAGCACTATTTTTGATAGTCGAAACAAAAAATTGATATTTCAGAAAAAAAAATGTTAAAAATATCAAAGGCAAATCTTGTTCAGAGGTTGACGTTGTCAACATGCGGCCATCCCAAATCTGTCAACTTCACACCGCGACTGGAGAAGCACTTCATGACTCCATTGAATGCATGGAGACCCACAATGCCAGACTGAAGGACCGATTCAATGAATTGGAAGACCCTTCCTTTCCTATGCCATTGATTGTCGATCCTTTGGCAATAGCCATGCTTGGCACCCCTGCACCCAATGTAAAAGAACCCTCCACCCTGCTCGCATCCTGTAAAGGATATGTGGAAAACAATATCACAAAAGGAATGGAACTGGTTACCGATGCCTGGAAAATATCACAAACCATCATTTCCCTTGGAACCAGGGCACATAGCTTTCTCGAGATTTTGCAAGCCGAATTAAAAGATGAAGAAAATTTCTTCTTAAAAACGGTCATCCCTTTTAGCAAGATTGTCAACAATATGACAGAAACAAAAAGAACAGAAGAAGATCTTCCATCCAAAAACCGGATCGGCCAATTGAATGCATGTTGGAAAGAAAATGTAAACAACCTGCATCTCATTGTTCAGTCATGTGAACAAGTCATATCAAAGAAAGATAAATTATTCACAAAGCTGTCAAATATAGACTTAACCGAGAAAACAAACAACTTCCAAGACCCCCTCTTAATCTCAAACTCCTTTCCCTTAACCAGAGAAGAGTTCAATAAACAGGTTGCTATGTTGAAGACCTTCTCTCTGGAAAAGTTCTAAAACATCCTTCAATTTGATCAATCTCACGTCCATGAATGGCTAGTCAAATATGCAGTACAGAATGAGGAAATTCATCAGGCTCTCTCTAATATTTCTATCGACTTCCAGGAATTAGAAAACTATGTTTTCAACATCAAGATCCGGAATGAGATTAACGTCGCCCCAATGAGAGTGTACATTGAAGAATGGGTCGAAACGCAATTGAAACAGGCTGCCAACGAAAGACAACAGGAAGTTGCTAGCATTCCAATAGTCGTGGAGAACATCCTTGAAACCGCAGTCGTCGCCGACATCAATGAAAGGGCAGCCACAAGCAAATAGCCAAAGTTTACTCATCCCATCTTTCTTTGTTTCTCAACCAAGTTATTATGCTTTCTTAAATAAACATGTATAAACAAACACTTATACCTTTCCATTTATTTTCTTTTGCAGTTGTTGCACTCTATCTTCTTTCCACAATCTTGTTTCTTGTAAATATTTCTCTAATGGTTTGCGGGAGCCCCAATCCCAGTCTACATGAAAAACGCATTGAAATTCCGGTTTATATGTAACACACTTTGTTTTTTTTGTATATTTCAAAATTTGCAGTGGTATGTAACAAACTTCTATTTTCTGATAGATTTCAAATAAAAATGTATCTAAATTTTTATATCCTAAAGACTCTACTCTTATCTTTCAGCACTCTGTATAACAAATGCATTTATTTTTTAATATGTTAAACTTTTATTCTTATTCTTCAACAGTCCGTATGGAAAATGTTCACAAATACATTAAAATTTTTATATTTCTTATCTCCTATTAATTTTATGTCATCATATATTTTTATCTTTCACCAGTCCACATTGAAAATGCATTTAAATTTCCAAATTTAATCTTGCACTGTCAACAAATTTTTTACTTTCTTATATACTTTAAAATAAAAAATGTTTGTTATATACTTTCCAAAATTAGATGGTGCTCGGCCTGCCAACCGTCATTTACTTTTGCCCCATCTTCCAAAATAGGCACCTTGCACACAACATTTCCCTCATATACATTTTGCACCAAACACTTCGTTTCATTTACACTTCGACCCCATTTTTCAAAATTTTCTTTCTAACCTCCTTGGCAGGGACTCAACTGCCACGCAACCTTGTTTATCTTGACATTATTACATGTTTAAGAGAGCTACTCATCTAAATGTTTGTTTTTACTTGAATATGATCCATTTAACTTTGATCTTACATTTTACTTAAATCACACGTCTCTCGTGAAAGATCTCCTCCTTTTATTATTCTTTTGGGTGATTAAAAGTACTTTTGGCATTAGGTTAATCATGGATTTAAAAAACAAAAGATGTGTAAAAGGAAATGGATGAGCTAACCTTTTGTTCTCATCAATAATAATGAAAAAAGAATGGGCTATAAACAAGGTTGATAACTCCATAACATCATGAGCTATAAACAAGGTTGATAAGTCCTTGACATCATGTTTGATAGTAATGATGTTGATAAAACATCCATTGAATCTAAATTGGTTTATCGAACTTTAAAATATTGTTAGTTATTTTAATTGTATTACATTTTATCGTTTATATGTTGAATGATAAGTTGGGGTACTTTCATAGGAAATTTGTAATTATTTTTTATTTTAATTTATCACACATGAAAAATAAATTAAAAATTAATATATTAAAAATAAATATAGTTAAACTTTTAATTAAAATGATTTAGATTAATTATAATTTTTTAAGTTAAAATGTAGATAAGATGATTTAGAAGGTAAAGGACGAGTGTAAAAATGTAAACTCATGTTTAACATAATTGTATATACATAAGTGATGATTTTTTACAACCTTATTTGATGTGCAATCTCTTCTCAACCTATTAATAGAATCAATATACCTTTTCAATGAGAAAACACATTTGTCAAAATGATTTAGGGTGGGGTTGTACACAAAAGATGAAGCAAGGAGGATTGTGATGTTGTGTATGAAGTCCAATGGGTTATTTATTATTGAATACCTTGTTTTCATATGTCTTTCTCGGCTTTGGGCTTAAATTTTGTAGATGTTTTAGTGGCCTAACCTAACTTGAATTATCAAAGGGATTCATGGGAAATTCTTTCTTCTCTCTGATCAATGTCTCCAATGAGACCTACTATTACAACCATTTATATGTACTAGCAGGATTATGTAATTGTAGTTGCAAGGATGGATACATGGGACCAGGGATGAAGGATTTAGTGCTATCTTAACTTCTCTAAAGTAGGAGCTCATCATGAAATTACTAATCTCATCCTCATATGTCTATGGCATCCTTAGATTCAAATTACATATAGGTTTGAGATTTTCAACGTACATATACCAACATGAGTTGGATGTGCATAAACACAAAACAATACAATACACAAGAATACCATGGAGTACACATTTTTTACACAAACAATATCAAGCATGAAGAATTTTCTCCACCATGATAATGTACTGTAAAGTTATAGATGAAGATAATAATAATAATAATGAAGCTCCCACTAAAAGGAAGTGGGTATTTAGAATTTTTTTGAAACACAAAACAAAAGAAAATGATTTTAAATTTTGAAATTGTTGTAAGGTGTAGCAATGATTACAGAGAAACAAAATTCAGAAGAACCCATATCACCATTTGGGATTTATGATAAAATCTTTTGAAGAAGTTGCTAAAGGGAATGAGTTTGCAGTGCACTTGTTGTACCTGGTTTTTTAATTTTATCTTTCAAATGCCAAAATGGGTCAGGTTGATGTTTGGTCATCAAGTCAATGCCATAATCATGCTCCTCCACAAAACATTTCAGAAGAACCCACATCACGATTTGGGATTTATGATAAAATCTTTAGAAGAAGTTGGTACAGGAAATGAGTTCGCAGTGCCTCTGACAATGACGCTGCAAACTTTCTTGTAGGTATTTTTTTGTGCCAAATCAACCTCAACTGATGCCAAAACCATGCAACAAGCCTTGAAAACCTCTAATAAACCTGCTACATCTTCTAAGTAATGAAAATAACTTCCATAACCAGTATATCCATAGCAACATAGGACAAAACATTCCTTAGATTTACAAGCCTACATATATAACATATCATAGAAAAACTGATTGAAAGTTGCAGACATAATGCTTTATCCTCTTATTTTTGTTGAACATTACACTAACAATTCTTCAATCTTTTAATCCACCATAAGTTGTTACAGAGACTTCGTAGCGCCATAAGTGGTAGTATGTGATAGTTTGCAGCACACTGTGAGTTCGTAGCGCCTTTAACTAGTTTGCAACACGTTGTGTTTTAATGAAAATGGAGATGAATTTGATACCTTTCTTTCTTTACAAATGATGACTATTACCATGATGACATGAAGACTCTTGTACATGTGTTTCAGATTAGCTTCCTAGACTTAGGACAAACCAAGACTATGATTTTGATAGAACACATGACTCAAAACCTTGAGACCATACCCCTATGACTTAGACTTAAGATTTTAAAACATGACTGAGATCAGAAAGACTAATCACATGAATGACGAAGACCAATGGGGTCTTTCTTAGAACAAACTTAGCAAAAATTTAAAATGAGGGAAAACCAAAGACTAATGATGTGCTTCAATACATATCATGTGCTAACATTGGATCCACAGGGGATGGAGACCTCCCTGTGACACTCCAAGAACCTCTGCAGTTCGAGTGCCTTATCCATTGGGCATAAACCAAGATATTTCTTGCAACATGAAAAGTAAGACATGTGACCAATTCCTCAACCGAACACACTGCAAACTGAAACCAATATTGTAAACTTACTGCAATCAAATCCACTCTGAAATATGCACAAGATGAAAATAGTGTTGTTGAAAATCAAATGTTCATGGAGTGAGCTTATTTATATATGTTCCTACACTAACCCACTGATAAAAAAAAAAGTATATAAAAAATAAAAAAAAACTGCAAACCAAAATTATCAAGTGTCAAGCTTCAAGCTTATTCATTCTACACCTAATCAGTGGAATTGTTGCTTGATCAAGAATAGTTAGTTTTCCAATGAAGCCATTTAAGGAACCGATTGACTAGTGAAACTCTTGAACTGTGTCGAAAAAAGGAAGAAATCAATGGCATAGAAAAGTGCAGTTCAAAAAGACAACAGAACCAACATCCACTAAAAAAGAATGGGTTGACATCTGCACTACTCAAAGACTCCATATAATTAGCCATAGGATCTTGAAAGTCATAAAGAAATACCTTTTCTTGTTGTTCTAGCTGGAGATTGGATTGTTTCTGCATATGCCCAACTTTATAACTGCTACCAATTTCATTTTTTTGCAAAAATGAAGGTTGTTGCAGGTTGGTTTCACTGATTGCAAGTGCAATTTGACTAAAAGACAACCGACCCACGTGATTTGTAGCTAGAGAAAACACATCTTCAGATTCATAATAATTAGAAAGAATTATAGCAGATGAACTTTCATAAACCTGTTTTTTGCTTCTACTCCATATCCATGAGAAATCATATCATTTTGAAGAGTACCAACCTATTGATCATCATGAAAAGTTTCTTCTACTGCAACATATTCCTCAATACAAGAATACTCTTGATGAGTATCAGATCCTTTACACAACAAATCAAACTCATGGCAACATTCTGGATAAAGGAAGTCATCTGTAAATTTCTCTTTACAAAATGAATGAAAGGCAGTATGAAAACCTGTCAAAGAATTAACACTGGAAACCAAAAGAGATCTACACCAGTCACGGGATTTTCCCTCCAGGGAGTATCTAAACAACTTGATCATGACATATTCATGTATAACTTTCAATTTAAGCATGCAATCGTGAAAATATAATAAGAACTCAGTTGGCACTTCCCAATATTCTCCTCTAAACCTAGGAAGAATACCTTCCCATTCACTTTTATTAGGCACAAGGTTTGGAAAACCAGATATATTTGAAAATTCACAAAATGCATACCTATGAGAAAATATCTTTTCCATTTCAAACCAGTTAAGTCATCAATAGATTCATTTGTGATGAATCTAGAGTCGTGAGGTAGAAGATTACAGCCAAACTAGTGTCCTGCTCATGTATACCATCAAGATATGGATCTATTCTATGTCGTTCTCCCAGGGAAGATCTTCAACTTCATCCCCAACAACAACGCTAAAAATGTTAGCACTGAGAGTCACCCTCAGACTACTAGAGGATAATCGCAGTACCCATTTGATTTAAATGATTAAAACATGCTATACTTGGTGGATCAACAAGAGAAGAGTAAAAGGGAGGGAAACACACTGCTTGCAAATGCATTCTATTGGGCATGGATTCATAACATTCTACAGATCAAAGGCAATTAGGATTCATACCAGACAAAAGGATTATGCAAGGATGGGTAGAATAATAGAAGGTAAACAAAAAGAAGAATATCCAATTAACAAATATCTTTTCTGAAAGATAGATTAATGAGTGCTTGAACAATAATCAATGATTAACATGCAATTACCACAAATCCTTTGCAGCTCATGAACACATTGACCAAAGGAAACTTTTGATCTTCAAAGTTTATAAATATTACTCAAGAAAGATGATAAGAAGGAATGGAAACAAGAGAAAAACAGTTTGGTATCACAACTTTCATGAATCTCTAATGGTAGAAATGCCTACAACACATGCCCCCAAGCTTACAAATACATAGATAAACTACCCCTGCCGCACTCTCAAGCTCTCTCTAGTCATGAAACCCCCTCTCCAAGAGGTCCCTTCTTCATTAAATAGAAAATAACATCAAAAATATCCTTATGAGGTCGCAACCCATCTCTTTCATTGGATTCTAGGCCTTGGAGATAGGTGGCAATAGTCAAAGAGACAAAAATCCAACAAACTGCTAAATTTTTGGAAGTTTTTGGCAGTCATTAATAAATTTGTTTCCAACTCACTGCATGAGGTTTTAATGGAGATAAATATTAGGTGCAAGTGTCCTTTAGAATCTAACTTATCTTTGATAAGTCATTTGAACCCTCCTTGATAAGTGGAAACCTCCAAACAAGGTGATTATCCAATAACTGTTTGAGTTAGCAGCACCATTTTGTGGCGCACTTGTTTTACCTGGTGTTTTAATTTTATCTTTCAAATGCCAAAATGGGTTAGGATTATTTTTGGTCATCTGGTCAATGCCATAATCTTTCTCATCCACAAAAAAATTCAGAAGAAGCCAGATCACCATTTGGGATTTATGATAAAATCTTTAGAAGAATCTGCTACATAGAATGAGTTCGCAGCGCTTCTGACAACGACACTGCGAAATTTCATGTAGGTGTTGTTTTGTGCCAAATCAAATCAATTTATGCCAAAACCATGCAATAAGCCTTGAAAACCTCTGATAAAGCTGCTACAACTTATGAGTAATGAAAAATTCTTGCATAAATAGTATATTCATAGCAACATAGGATAAAACATTCCTTATATTTATAAGCTTGTATATATAAGATATCATAGAAAAAATGATTGAAAGTTGCATACATAATGCTTTATCCTATTTTTGTTTCTAAACATTACACTAACCGTTCTTCAAGCTCTTAATCCACCATAATCTTTTACAGAGAGTTCATAGCGCTAGAAGTGGTAGTATGTGACAATTTGTAGCACATTGTAAGTTCGTAGCACCTTTAACCAATTTGCAACACGTTGTGTTTTAATGAAAACGAAGATTAATTTGATACCTTTATTTCTTTACAGATGATGACTATTACCATGATGACATGAAGACTCTTGTACATGTGTTTCAGATTAGCTTCCTAGACTTAGGATGAACCAAGACCATGAATTATTGATAGAACACATGACTCAAAACCTTGAGACCATACCCCTATGACTCAGACCTAATCTTTTAAAACATAACTGAGGTAAGAAAGACTAATCACATGAATTACCAAGACCAATGGGGTATTTCTGAGAACAAACTTAGAAAAAATTAAAAATGAGGGAAAACCAAAGATTAATGATGTGCTTTAGTACATATCATGTGCTAACACTTGGGAAAACATTTTGTTGAATACCAAGCCATAGAGCTAGAGTTCAGGGAAACAGATGATAGGAAGGTGGTTTTGAGGGGCATGACTAGTGGCTCTCTTAGGGTTGTGTCATCTCATCGGATGGAGGGTATATTCAGGCATGGGATAGAGTAATTTCCAGAGATTGATCTTCGATCAGAGTATCAACAGATCATAGACAAGGAGCTTGGCATGACAGAGGTTTTATATGTGGACCATGTGATCAGTGAGCAGGGTGTACAGGTACATCAGGAGGAGATCTAGGCTATGTCATATTGGCTCATAGGGATTTTAGTTGATTGGAAGTACCACCTTTTGGTGGAATATTCCAAGGACTGGTTTTCTTGCGAGTTGATGGATGGTTACATCCAAGATGACAAGTACAGAGTGGTGGATGACATCATCTACTACAAAGGTAACATATACTTGGTTTCAGAGTCCACACTCAGGGAGGAGATTATGAGGGCTATGTATGATACACCCTTGGCAAGGCATCATGGGTACCTCAGGACTTACCAACATATTAGAGAGAGGTTCTCATGGAAGGGCCTAGAGGATGATGTACTGAAACAAACAAGGGTATGCATGAATTGTCAGCAAAATGTGTTAGAGGTATTTGGTATGAACTGTATTTGTTTCATCGATGGTCGGTAGACCAAGTTGACACATTTATTCATGATTCCATTTGAGTATGAGGAATTGCAGGAAGCATAGTTTATTTTCAGGGAGGTTTTTAGACTTCAGGGGTTGCATGATTACATTGACAATGACTGGGACAACACATTTCTCAGTACATTTTGATGTACTGGCAGGATTGGTATATATTGGCAAACACAGAGTTGACTCCTAGTATTTTGTTTCCATTAGTTGGATGTGAGACTTGGCATAATTGGATTCCAATAGTTATTAGTATAACACAATGGAATTCAGTCGGTTTGAGGGATGGTGGACGTCTAGGTTAGTTGTGGGTTCCAGGAACTCATTTGATGGGTCCACTTCCTTTTTGGTATGTTTCGAGAGGAGATGATGGGATGCATTCTATATGAAAGAACATATTCTCTCCGTTGATACCCAAGATCGAGTATGAAAGTGGACTTGCAGTCCTTGACTTCACTGAGATACATTTGCAAGACATGATCCTTGATAGTGGGGACGGTTCTTCGAGACATTACAGTTTGGGATTCCAAGAGTGGAGGATGTAGTCTAGGCATGAGATTCAAATATTTATGATCAGAGTGGTGCAATGTCAACATGGTGGATTCTTTGTCGAGATAGCATGGGACCCTGTGACTTCATGGTCTAATAGTTTGGCAGCTGGTACAAATGGGAGAGTTGGTATTTATTATCAGCATTTCATTTCTATAGGGATTTGGAATGGATTCCTAGGAGTGTGATTCTATGTGGGATGGACTGAGCACACACAATAATTGATTGATTTCTTGATTGGTGGACTTCAAAAGGTCTCTTGTATTATTACCTTGCAGGACTGTATTGTGAGAAGTAGGTAATCCACATCTTTCAGAGTGGTTTGGGACCCTAGGGTCATTCTCAGTTTCACTGGGGTTCCATCTGTTGTTGCATGGTGGTGTTGGAATTGCTTGAGGACAAGCAATTTCAAGAAGGGAGGACTGTAATGTCCCTTTCCAAATGACTACTCTAGGAGGGTGACCTAGTTGTCTATTTGATTCTTGTAGGCCATAGTCGATTAAAAAACGAGATTAATCGATTAATTATTTGATGACATTTGTGGGAAAATTCTATTTTATAAAGTGACATTGAATAAATAAAAAGTGACTTGAAGAATAAAGTATATAAACTTATAAAGTCACTTTAATAAAGTAAAACATAAAAAGGGTAAAAGGGTCATAAAAAATGTGAGAGGAATAAAGGAAAGATGAGATCTCATTCTCTCATTATGTTGATGATTATTTTTAATTTGACTTGGAGAGCTCTTGGAGCCTTTGGGGTTTTGGAGTAAACCCTAGTTTGGATTGGTTTTGGTGGTGAGAGATCCACCCTGGATAATCAAGTTTTGGTGGTGAAACATTCCACCCTAGCCATTGATTGGGAAGGCCATCCAGGTCTTCGATTTGGATTTCAATGTTGAGGAGTTAGATATACCTTTTGGCAACACCTTGGGGTTTTAAGAGATCATATCTTTTGAGGAGAATGCGTAGGCATCTTGAGGATGTCGTTTGTTTAAGCAAAGGTCAATTTCTTTTTTGTTGGCAGAGATCTTCATTGTGGCAACTGATACCATCCTTGGGGGGGGGGGGGCAAGTTCCTTTTTGTACTGGTCAAATCTTGTAGAGTGGGGATGATTTCTTGGGTAAAATCCATTTACTCTTGGAAGGGTCGTATTTCCATTGTCTAAGGGCCAAGTAATCCTTCTTTGGGCCGAGTCTTCTCATCAAGGGGTCGAGTTTCTGGTTGTGGGTAGAGTTCACTGCCGGGGTGAATTTTGTCTGTGGTTGGGTCGAGTATTTGTTGAAGAAGAGGCAGGGATCCCTTTGCTAGATGAGTTAACTAACTATTGAGTCATATTTCCTTCTTGATGGGTGAATTCCTTGTGGCTGAGTCATGTTATGGAGTATAGAGGATGAGTTTTTTGGAGGCATTTGTTTCCTTTTTGTTGGTAACTAGATCATGGGTTTATGTGGGCTTCTCAACGTGCATTTCAATGCCATCCTTTCACTTCAAACTGCTCACAAATCGTGCCATTACTTGCTGGAGTAAATGCGCTATACAGAGTTCGATTTGCACATTGAATGGTTGTTGGTGTGTGTGTATCTACAAGCCAAGTCAACAATAAACTTGATTAAACATGTGAGTTATTGTAGATTATAATAATAATAAAACAAGTAGATCTGATATGTTCCTTGTTGTTATTACTATTGCTTGAATTATTTTTATTTATAGTTTAGCAGTTATATAATTTTTATGCAATCTTGGTTCTTTTTGGCACACAAATTCTCATGCAAACACCCTAAATCAATCAAGAACCCAAACAACAAGAGACAACAGAACAACAACACAAGATGGAATTAACAATGATTTTAAGGTAGGTTGTTAAGTTTTTGACAGATAACTTGATCCAAAAATACACTCCAAAAACTACAGTAGTGAGAAAATAAGGTTTGTACACTAGGCTTTGAGTATGTCCACCAAGTGTTTGACAAAACACATGACCTAAATCACCATAAAAACCAACAACGATTAAGCATGGAACTTGTCAACAACTATTAAGGGAGTCTTATGAGTTGTGAGACAAGTGTTTAATGAAAGTCCTGAGATAGAAAACCAATAGAATATTGCAGTGGTAGACATAAACTTATAGCAACTATAAGGAGGGACATTACACTCATATAGAAAAAAAAAGGTGAAAGGGTAAATAGAAAAAATAACCAATAAAAAGCAAAGATGATAAGATGATGTTGTGTGGTTAAAGTATCAAGCCGTCCAGATGAGATGTTTAATTAAATAAAAGATTATATATATATATATATATATATATATATATATATAATCTCACACATGCCATAAATTTATAAATAAAAAACAACATATTTATGTGAATGAAAAAAAAAACATTTATAAATAATATTTATAAATACTATATATAACATATTTAAGTGAATGAAAAAAATAGAGCGTTTATAAATAATATTTATAAATACTATATATTATGATATGACATTTACATTTCTTCCATTAACATATAGATTGAAGAATGTTTGTGTACCCGCCTTCTAGTGTTATTATAAAATAAAAATAAAAATAAACTCCCTCAAATAAATTTAATTACAAATCAACACTCTATCATGCAATTGGCAGATGGATATATGCATTTCGAACCACCTTTTCCATGTAAAGGAATATTGAATATTTTAATTTATGTCGATGGGAGGACAACAAAATCCATGCAATTATATGAAGAATTATAAAAAGGTTACTTTCACATCTTTGCTTTCAATAATTTTGTGGGTTTTCAATGAACTAACTCTTTAACTTCTAATTAGTATAGTAAATTCTTGTGACTCCTAAGTAATATAGTAAATTCTTGTGAGTGAATGAATGTGTTTTTCTTATTATATGGATAGTTCATCCATAACTTTGGATTGCAAGTCATATTTGAAAAGGAACGAGATGTTCTTATTATTTTAATGGTTAATTAAATTGATAATTTGTTTTTTAAGGTTTGATGAAAACTTTAATTAAATTAATAATTTGTTTTTGTAAAGGCTCGAGGAAAACTATGTGTGTGGATGGTTGCAAGGAAAAAGAGAATTGAAGTTATGCAATGGGCTATCGCCAATAAAGTTTTAAGGATTAGTTGTTTGATAGGGCTGGATTTACTAGAAAAGTTTTCAAAGACTCATTGGGGAGGTGCATTTGGAATTTTGATTTCAATTCCTCCTTCAAACATCTTACCTAACTCTTTATTTCTTCTCATGTATTCCTTACTCAAGCATAATGAAGCCCTACATATCTTTCCTTAGAAATACTCTTTTTCACTTGTTGACAATGATGATAACTAATACTTTAGGAATGGGGTGGGAGAAGAAATTATGTAAGATCTATGGGACCATACAAAGAATTAAAGAAAATCCACATTCATAATATTGATCTCACTTATTTCAAATATGTCTCAAGTGTGATGTATTCAAGTTTTGGTGGTGTTCTAAAACATCATTAATATAACTGCCTATTTGTTTTATTGGAAAAATTAACAAGATATGTAAGCTACTCAAATATTCACATAGAATTGAGTTCCTCTCTCTTATTTGTTCATATGTAGGATAATGTAACATCACATGCACCTAATCCTCAATTTTTCCTTGTTTTAAAAATAACATAATCTTTCTTCTTGGATTATATTTTTTCATCCCGTGTTTCTAGTGCTAGGGCCCTAAGAACTTAGCATGAATTGACAAATTATATGTTTTTAATGCATATATATTTTTCCTTGGAGTTAATGTTGTTTTGTGAAAGTAATCACTAGGTTGATCTCATATTGATAGAATCTCATTTTCTCACTGAGATATGGCCACAACCTCTCTATTACCTTATTTTGTGCCAAGTCTTGAATGGCTCATGGTTTATTGAGAAAATATTCTTATTTAATTACCTAGTTTTAATCCATTTCATCCCATTACACTACTAGATCTTGAGTTGCATATGCTTAATTTTGATTATACATGTCATAAATTGACATAATACTTCTTTTTCTAGCCATAACATACATGTTTCTCCTAACATCATAAAGTAAGAGATTTGTATAATATCTCCTAGTTCCTCTAATAAGAATCGTTTATGAACTCTCTCAACCTTCTTCCAAAATTCCTTAGACACTAACTTGAACTCGAAACTAGACAATAATACAAAATCATTGTATGAACCAATATTCTGAAGAGAAGCTTCCTTAATTTATAATTCCATAGTTAAATTATTTTGTATTTATTTTGCATAGAATTAGCTTCATATCATTGGTCACCTTGGCAATGAAGGCCTAGACTCATTTATTGAGCTCATCTCGACTTAGAAAATGCTCTTTCTTCAATCCCACAACAATGAACTTTCTAGTTAATCAATGTTTAGAGTTCCAATCCATATATATCTTGCTATAGAGCTCACCTACTCCTCAAATTGTGTTGGGCCAAATCTTCCCCACACCACTGTTAGTACTTCCTCATACATTGGATCCTATACATCTCTTGTTTCTTAACAGGTTCATTAAAACACGGTGATGGTAGAATATTTTGTTCCTCTTTAGATGAATTAGAAAGGGTACTCCTCCCCTCTCCAAATTAAATAGATTCAGAAACATCTGCCTCTATGGTCATCTAATGTGACGAAAGCAGAGGCAGAGGCATAATAAGTAACACCTAGAAATAATTCCATGGAAATAATCTTTCAATTTGGAACGAAGATGTCCCTGAGGTGTAAGATAGTCGGTGATAGAGTGTGATGTTAAGGCACTCTGTGATGTTAAATTCACCGGTTCAAAACCCGTGGGGACAAAAAATCCAGCCATGTTAAGGGTTGGTGTGGCTCAGGCCGGGTGCGATCCCCAGGTGATTTTAACGGCTTAGATTCCCCTGAGTCGTGGTTTCTCAGCCATAGGCTAGTCCTGCAGGTCACAGACAAACTAGCAAACAAAAAAAAAATGGAACGAAGATTAAAAATTATTAGATCAACATGGTGGTCAACTCTGCTCTTTTGTGTAGAAGAAGTAGTGGCCACCCTACCAACCAATCCATTAGAACCAAAACCAAATCACTTGGTTGCCCACCTTCCTCTAGCTCAGACCTCGATATTACTCCATGTTGGACAACTAAGAGGGGGGGGCGAATCAGTTGTTACCGAGCTTAAACAATTATGCTCATTTTAAATTCATTACAGAACTCTCAATGATGATAACAATAATGCAGAGAAGTAAGCAATAGAACATTCAACATCATTCACACATATGAGATGCACAGAGACATATATTTCCTGAGGAAACCCATAAAGGGTAAAAACCTCTTCTTCTTTATATGATAAGTAATCTTTACATTCTGTACATTATCATACTTATGAGCACCAACTCATAATGAGGCTATAACCTCTGTTTTGCAAGCTGCTACTTGCTGAGAGCACCAACTCTTAATGTATTAATACATTAATGAATTATAGTGTTAATGTCTTAATGTATTAATACATTAATGAATTATAGTGTTAATGTCTTAATGTATTAATACATTTATGCATTAATGTATTTAATGCATTAATACATTAATGTATTAAATACATTAACACATTAATACATTAATACATTTAATGCATTTAATGTATTAATGCATGAAATGTATTAATGTATTTAATGCATTAATACATTAATGTATTAAATACATTAACACATTAATACATTAATACATTTAATGCATTTAATGTATTAATGCATGAAATGTATTAATGC
>ML830902.1:6296-17408 GCA_009831015.1 Picea engelmannii | reverse complement strand
TTACTAAATCTGCCATGGCAACTGCCTCCACTGCAGGTTGGTTTACTACATGCATATTTAAATTAGGGTTTGATACGCACAATTCAATTGGATTTGATGTTCACGTTTCAGCTTGAAGTTGCATATATCCAGTTTCAAAAAGATAGATTAGGATAGATTTCATTTGTATTAAATGAATGCAGGAATTAGGATGGATATATTAGGTCATAGTGGTGCTCATATTCCACCCATCATATTGGATTAACGTTATATTAATATGAGATTTCAAGAAAATTAATGTTCTGTGATGGAATATTTGTAGAGGGCAAAGAGGCTTTAAGGAGATTGAGGGAACGCAGAAAAAGTGTAGAATTCCAGCGATCGAATGACGAGGCCATACAAGTAACACAGAGTGTCACCATTATTAAGCGTCCTTGTCTTCGTTCACCCTCCATGGATAGTCCGTCTTCCCCTGCGGGCTCAAGCCCTCCAATCTCGCTATCTTCTCGTAAGTATACGTCGAGATTTTATCTGCTTTAAATCGGTTTTTGCATTGTGGCATCCATCGATTTCTTTTTTTTGTTTGCCACGACAATCATCAAATCAGATCAGACTGCACTTATAAATGTTTGGTTGGATTTGGAATATTGTGTGACAGTGACACCGCAAGAACGAGAGAATCCATGGCGAAGCAATAAGTATATTAATGTCCCTTCTGCTGCAAAGAAGGAATCTGAAAAATTCCCGAGAGCAGAACCCAGAAACCCGACGGTCTATGACTGGTCAGTCTTTCATGCAATCACGTATTTATAGCGAACTACATTAAGTTTTCTCAATATTGTGACTGGTCAGTCTTTGTAAAAGGATAATGATATAGCCATTATTGATATGCTAAATCATATTGCAGGGTAGTCTTCAGTGCCTTAGACCTATGAATGGTGCATTATTTGGCAGGATCTGCACACTATTCATTTTCTATCTTCTTGCCCTGTCTTGCCCATGATAGAATGACAAACCATGTATAAATATGTGAAGCAAACCCCCTAATAACCTACCAAGACCTAATAGAATGGTGAAGACCATTTTCATATATGTAAGAACTTTTAGTACTTTATGCATGGAGAGTTTTCAAGAGTTTTCAATCTTCATATATGAGGTTATTGTTGGCATTATCGTGTATGTAAAATACCTTACATCATTATTTGTAAATATAGTTTGTCATTTTTATATATGACAATATATGAAACTCGATACATTGGTAATCTAGTTATCATGATATATAAGTGTCCTCACCATGCATATATGCTTGCAATGTATATAATTTAATTAATTGTGGTTCATTATTACTTTCATTAATCATGGTATTATATATATATATATATATATATATTGTGAAACTCTATAATATTATCATATTTACATATTGATAATAAGGAAATCTAATAATGGTATCCATCACTGATTGGCCCCTAGAGCCCTTTCACAACCCCATCTTAAATAGAGACTGAGAGGAATTGTCATGTGGAACCTGTGGAAGGAACGGAATAGAAGAATTTTCAAACAAAATCTCTTCCCATGCAATAAGTATGGAAAAAAATTCATGCAAATGTTCAGGAATCACATCGTCATGTACCTAGTCAAAGGAAGATGGATTCCTTAACGTCGAGGGGAAATTCATATTCAAGAATTGGATATTCGACAAGTCATACCAGCAAGCAACCAAAGCTCCCAGCCAGATCAGGAATAGCTCCATTCAAACCTGGACGCCTCCGCTATACGGTTCAGTCAAATTGAATTTTCATGGAGCGTCGAAGGATAATCCAGGGACGTTCAGGGTAGGGGGGTGTTCTTAGAAATTTAGAAGAAAATATTATATCCATGTTCGCTAGCAAATTGGGTCTCAACACTAACAATGGGGCAGAGTTAGAAGGCCTCCTAAGAGGGCTAACAATGGCTCGAACAAAGGGAATAAAGTCGTTGGTAGAAGAAGGAGATTCTCTCTTGGTAATATCAACCCTCAAACGATTGATAGATGGATTTAATCCAAAAAATTTATCAAATAATTGGAGACTCACCTACGGTTGGACCCAGATAGCCGAAATAATCACAAGTTTTCCTATGATTATCTCTGTTCAGGTGAAGAGAAGTGTGAACTCGGTGGTAGATTATCTGGCCAACCTAGGACTCTCGCAGCTAAATCAGCTCACTACGTGGAATATAGGGGACCCCACCACACTTCCCATCTGGCAAGAGCTCATGAAACTCAACAACAAGGACACAAGGCCCCCAGATGGGGTTTCACATGTCGAGAGCAGGAAGTGGCAAGGATTAGCCACCCGGAGGCTCGACAAGACAACAACGACATATGGAATGTCGGAAGGGTCAGAGAAAGAACCAGAAAGGCTCCTAATTTAATCGTCGACGGATCAAGGCATTCAAAACGGGCCTATCAAACGTCGTGTCGACTGTGCCAACTTCGAAACATGATCGTTATGATAGTATAGGTGGTTAAGCGACCTGGAAAAATGGGCTCAAGCGACATCATGGTGGTAGTATGTCGAGATATGGAAGGAAGCAGTAGTTACTGGGGGGAAGTTCATACAGAGTCAGTCGTAGAGTAAGCCAAGCATAATAAAGAGTAGTTATGCGCAAGTGTGTGGGAATACCGTGACAACAACAGAGTTCGAGGTGATCCATCTAGAAGCACTTATGAAACGACTTCAGGCTGCGAGATTTGAAGAGGCTGGGAATCATTGGTTGAAAGGTCATTGTAATGCGTCGAAGTCAGCAAAGTTGAGTGAGGTTGATCTCCTAAGGTGGAGGAGTGATCCTGAAATCAAAGGGATCAGAGACTGTTTCTGGGAACGAAAATTCACTTAGGAGGTCTCGTGGATTTTTCCACTTACTAGGCACAAGGAGGGAAACCTGTCGAGTCCCAGAGACAGTTAGGTTCGGTGGAAAATGCAGCAGATTTCGAATCGTTGGGTGAGTAAGGGATTGTTGGCTAGTCGTCATCGAAAGTCAGTCAGGAAGAAGGACAAAAAGGTAGGGGATAGTTGGACAATCAAGAATAAAGTAGTTAGGAACCTCAATATGGAACCTCAATATGGCTAGGAGAGAAGCACGGTGGAGCAAGCAAAAAGGAAAGAAGTAGGAGGTGTTCTCCCAAGGCCCGGTCAATCGAACCAGGGCTACGAGGGAAACCTGGATGGTTGGTTCCAGATTCAAATACTTGTGCTTAGACGAGGAGAAGCAAATGGCAACAAATATAAAGGAAGCAATTCGACTCCAATGAAATAATATCTCATGGACATAGTCCAAGAAGTCAAGGGGTGGGTGGACGACCCACAATATTCAATGATTAGGGAAACAAAGTATTTCAAACTTGTAGAGACATATTAGATAGGTAAGGCCATAATAGCATGGGAAATGGAGAAAGCCACAAAGGATAATGATACTACTCTGCAAACGGTCAAGATGTTGGAAGGAAAATTTGAACTCTTTTGCTAAATCTCAATTTAGCATAAGATTTAGAGTTAGTCGAGGAGAAGAAAAATGAAATGACCAAGAGTACGCCAAGGGATCTAAGCCCGCCTGCTTCATGAGAATGTCTTATCCTGATCGCAAATGAGGAGGATGCAAGCAAGGCTAGGGATTCCAAGACACCATAGAAATCCAGGGTTTGATTAGCTTTAGAACTTTGGTCCAAAACACTTTGACATATATTTAATCAATAAAGACTCTGGTTTTCTTTTTGGAAAATCAATAAAGTCTCTGTTTTTCTTTTTGAAAACCCTCACCAAGCAAACTCATTGTAATTTTACTATTTATATATAGAAATATAAAGCTACCTTTTACACTAAAAAAAATTCTAAAATTACAATTAAAAATATTATGTAATAATAACACTAAGTTAATACATTGTAATGGAAAGGTTTTTTCTCAATCATCTAGTTTTCAAGTTTCATTTCAACATATAATAAAAAAAATGGAGAGCATCCATTGCACAGGATTCACACACAGAAAATAGTTTGTATATCACACTCACACAGATACATTACATGTATATATAGTTGGAGTAAGATCCAACTAATTCTAATCTTGGAGATTTAGGTTGAGAGAATATTTGAACACTCTCCTACAAAACCTCAAGCCAATCCCCAAACTTAGCACATAGCATTAATGTGAGCATTATCTCTAAAACCCCCCTTTAATGCTTACATTTCAAAACTTACAATATTGAACACACAAAATTTGTCATTGTCTGTCTAACTGGTCCTCATACGCACTTACACCCATCTTTGAATTTCATAGACATGCTCTTTCTCTCCCATCATATTCAAGCTACCACTTCATACAACACAGATAAAACCGCTTCCGACCATCTTTGACGTTCTTTGTACAATCGACGCTTCTCGACTTCCCGAAGGAAAATCTTGATACTAAACCATCCTATGGATACACTTCCATTTGCGAATATTTCGCTTTCGGCTATCCACAATATCTAGGAGAATGATCTATATGCTAAATGTCTTCAGTAGTTAGTTTCACAACTTGACCTCATAAAAATAACCTGTAACTAATGCTCCCGAAGCACTACATGTCACATCAATATAGAACAAACTTAGACATAATTAAATTAACAATTTGTTCTCACGCCGTGGAGAACCACCAATTTGAATTATGTTAGTCTACTCAATAATTGGCCTTCTTCATAATCATATACTTTACAAACAAATAGTGCTTACATTAATTAAAAAATGATATGCTACTAATGAAATCAATATTACTTCTAATTTTGCTTATGCTAAATGATGTATGAATGACCACATGTTGTATATAAACGTTGTCTGAATGACCACATGTTGTATATGTTGATCATAATCTTTCCCTTGACTGGGTGAGTGAAGCAAACGAAAAACTAAGAGACATCGTTGAAATCACACATTGATCCAAAAACTGCGGCTTGGATTTTGTAAGTATGAATGCGTTGCTCCATATCTTCACAGAAACTTGTGCTAGTTGAGTTGAGATGAAAAAAATGAAGACCCGCAAACACAAATTCCCCTTGATATTTTTCAAAGCCGATGCCTTGGGAATTTTTCCCAACTTGATATGTTGCATATGTTCTCTTATTTCCATTTGAAATTCTTTCCCAAATATTGTATTTGATACTTACGACCACAATTTTCATTATCTTCCACCAATCTGTGAGCCTCCTTGATCCTCGTTGCCTAGATTTCCACGCACGCGGGGTAGGCTATCATTGGCTTTGAGCACGGGCTCAATAAATTGTGATAGGCGAATAAATCAACGTAGTAGCTCCTTATGATGACGACTCTCTCAACTAAAAAACAATTGTTGTAGCTCTCTCTTATGCAACACCTCTCTTACACGTAGCAGAATTAACACTCTCAAACATACACATAAACTAAAACAATCCACTCCACTTTCCTACACTTATCAACGCTCACATTTTTTTCACATCTTCCTGGCCCTCTCGTGAGGGATTTACGCCAGTCCAAGCTTTGATACCAAATAAGAAAAAATGGAGAGCATTCATTGCACATGATTCACACACAGACAATAATTTGTATATCACACTCACAGAGATACATTACATGTATATATATTTGGAGTGAGATCCAACTAATTCTAATCTTGGAGATTTAGGTGGAGAGAATATCTCAATAATCTCTTACAAAACCTCAAGCCAATCTCCAAACTTAAAACACAACATTAATGTGAACATTACCTCTAATACGTATATGATATAATTAAATGGATGTTAATTATTATTTATAATTCCTTAATACATTTTAACAATTAAATAAACATTAATTATTATTTATAATTCCTTAATACATTCTAACACATGTTAACAATTGAATGAATGTTAATTATTATTTATAATTCCTTAATACATTTTAACAATTAAAATTAAATGGATGTTAATTATTATTTACAATGCAATATAAAGTTTTAATACATTATAATGGAAAGGTTTTTCACATTCATCTTGCTTTCAAGTCTCATTTCCATGTAACTTTGCAATGTATATAGTATAATTGAATGGGTGTTGATTGGTATTTGCAATGGAGAAAACAATTCCATTAATTCCATTTATTTTGCTTCATGTAATTAAATATTAATTTTAATTTTATTTTTATTTTGTATATATTTAATGGAAAAAAATTTCCATTTATTTTGTTTCATGTAATTAAATATTACTTTTTTATTTTGTAGGGAAAATAAAATTTCCATTTATTTTGCTTTATGTAATTAAATAATATATATATATATATATATATATATATATATATATATATATATATATATATATATATAATTGGTAAAACTCATATATTAATATATGAAGAATTTAAAAAAATATATATTCTTTTTTTTTCAAAAATGAAAAAACATATAAAATTTATTATAATATATAAATAATTACATAAAAATTACATTCATAATGTCGATTTCATTTATTTCAAATATGTCTTAATAGGTAATGTAGGTTTTTTTGGTATTCTAATTAAACATCATTAACATATAATTTTATTTATTTTTAATTAATTATGTAAATCAGTAAAATTTAGTGTTTTCGTTTTGTTTATATTTAAGATAATTTACTATTAAGTGTGTTTTATTCTCAAATTTTCTTTATTTTAAAAATAAAGATATATTAAACATGTTTTTGGTATGTCTCAATAAGTGATGTAGTATGATTTTGGTATTCTAACTAAACATCATTAATATATAATTTTTTATTTTATTTTTTTTAAATTAATTATGTAAATTACTAAAACTTTTATGTAAAATTTAGTGTTTTTGTTTTGTTTATAATTAAGATATTGTAATATTAAGTTGGTATGTTTTTTTATTTGATTTTCTTAAAACTAATTATGTAAATTACTAAAACCTTCATCTAAAATTTAAAGTTTTTGTTTTGTTTATACTTAAGATAATGTAATACTAAGTTTATTTTTTAATTTTTTTTAAATAAATATATTAAACATGTTTTTTATATATTTTTCCATCTTTAAAAGAGAGAAAGAGAAATAACCCACTACACCCTCAATCACAAATCTCTCTCACCACCACCTTGAATTGATCTTGAAAATTCTTATATATATACATATACATAATGAATCTTGAATATCTAACTACCAACATACCAACTTGCTAATAATTCATTTCTACAATTATTTATGTCGCTCATTCTTAATGGAGAAATGAATTTTCTACAATTCCTAGCTTATTTCTACCTATTACAAATTTAGCTTTTCCCAAAGGCTTAGTGAATATATCCACCACATTATCATTTGTATTATAGTACATCAAATCAATTTCACTGGATTGAATCTTTTATCTCACAAAGTGATGGTGAGTTTTAACGTGCTTTGATATTGCATGATAAATTGGATTGTTTGACAATTTTATTGAGTTTTGATTATCACATTTGATGAATATAGGTACACCTTGCCTTTCTTCCATGTCTTCAATAATACACCTTATCCAAATTGCTTCACAGATAACAGTGCAGAATGATTTATACTCGACTTCAGTTTAGGATAAAGAAACAGTTGGTTGCTTCTTGTTGCTCTAATACATAATTCCAAATCCTATACCAAATGCATATCTAGTGGTGGGATTTTCTATAATTTGGATCTCCTGCCCAATCATAATCTGAATAACCTATGAAATCAACATTCAAATTATTAGTATATTCAATACCAAAATCTACAGTCCCTTTCAAGTATTGAATGACTCAAGTTCACTACATTCTAGTGACTGTCATGTGGTTTAGCCATGAACTAACTAAGTATGCTAACTAAATATGCAATAGTAGGTCTTATTGTGGTTAAATAGTTTAGACTTCCCACCAACTGTCTATATAAAGTACCATTTACTGATTTTGTATCATCATCATTGCAAATATTATCATTCCATTCTAATGGAGTAGAAACTAGACTACATTCACTCGTATTGAACCTTTTGATTAGTTCCTCTATATACTTACTTTCAGTGATCACATTCTTACCATATTCCCTCCAAAACTCAATTCTTAAACAATAATGCATCTAACTAATCATAAGGTTCAATATGAGTGAATATAGTCCAATGTCCACTCAATTAGAATGGAATGTTAATATATCAAATTCTTAGTACCATATTCCCTCCAAACCTCAATTCCTAAACAATAATGCATCTAACTAAGATCCTTCATTTCAAATTATTGTGATAAGTGCCTTTTGATCTCATCAATTAATTTTGTAGCACTTCATGTCATGATTAAATAATCAACATATAATGAAATCAAAGCAACATTCTCATTTCCATCTTTATTTATGTAGAGATTTGGATCACTCTTACGTTTGATGAAACCTTGTTGGAAGATGAACGTGTCAATTTTCACATACCATGACATGTGAGCCTATTTGAGACCACATAGTGTTTTCTTTAACTTGCATACAAGATGTTCTTGTCCTTGATTTGCAAAACATTTTGGTTGACCAAGATAAATTTCTTCTTTTAATTCACCATTAAAATATGCTAACTTAACATCCAACTTATGTAATTTCCAATTGTACTTAGTAGCGAATGCAATCATTAATATAATGAAATTCATTTTAGTTACAGGTGCAAACATGTCCTCATAATATATTCCTTCTTTTAGTGAATAACCTTTTGCAACAAATCTAGATTTAAACTTGTTTATACTACCATCAACATTGAACTTAGATTTGAACAACCATTTTGAACGTATAGGAATTTTATTTTTTCTAGGAAATTGTGTAAATTATGAAGTTTCATTTTTCATTATGGAATCATATTCCTCTTTCATAGCATTCATCCATTCTTTATGATATTTTTCTTGCTCAAAATTCAAAGGTTCTTCTACACTCATAACTTGATTCATTATAGCATAATCTTTATAATTGATAGGTGTCTGAATTTTCCTTGTGATCTTTGTAGTGTGATGCAGGATAATTTTCTGATCCAGGTGGATATCGGTAGCCACCCACCTTTTCCAACTAGCTCAAAACAGGTTTCTGACAATTTTGGCAATTTACTATTTTTAGCGGTTCTAACTTCCGGGGCCATTTTGAGGACCCAAATGAAGGTTTTTCAGGATCGAGCTTCTCAATTATTTTTGAATGTAGGATTGAGCCTACAAAATGAATATCCTTGATGATACCTTTTCAATGGGCTATCATACGCCTAAAACAAAGATCATATGCAAAAGTTATGACCCTATGAAGTTGATGTACTAACTTACCCAGATGGGCCCCACATGACTTTTGGTGCTTCATCTCCTAGGGTTAGGTTTTTGGATGTCTAGGGGTTTTGGCATTCCTGTTTATTGTAAAAAGGCCTTCAGAGCCTCATTTTAATCATCTTTTATCTAATGAGCGCAGCCGTCACATCTCTTCTCAGAGATAAGCCACCACCATTCCAGCAAGCTTGTTTCTGCTACATTTTACAGTTTCAACTTATTTCCTTATTGAATAGAAAACCAGTTTTACTGTATCTCTGTTATTTTGTGTTAAGAACCTGTTAATAATATGTATTCATTTCATTCTACTCATAAAATCTGTATCATTGGTATCAGAGCGTTCTTCTCCTTGTTGTCTTAATGCATGTCCCTAACGAGGTGGGGGTACAAAGAGTTGGGTCTCGAGCTTATTTCTCTTGAGAAAAAAATCTCTCGCACGCCCAAGTGAACTCTCACAGCAGGAGAAAAGAAATATGACGGGACAAGAGATCCTTTCAAACTGTTGATTGAGGAATCCCTCACACAACAAAGGAACGAGATGATGGATAGTTTCGTGCAAATCCTTCGACGACTACCAACAAGCGACACATCTTCTTCGAGCATAGGCGCCACCCCCTTCAAGGTACAAATAAACTTAGATATTCTTATATTTGAAGGTCATATAGATGCAGATGTTGTATACAAGTGGTTGAATCTACTAGAAGGGTATTTTTTTTATCCATAACTTTTCAAATAGAGAAAATATTACTTTTGCACTCCTCAAAGTTGTTCCCCGTGTCAAAGATTGGTGGGAAACTTTCTGTGAGCAAAAGGAAACACATGAACCCTCATTATTTACAGTCAAAGCCACATAGGAATCTATTAGCAATAATTCTAGTCACAGGTTCGAGAATCTTTCAGCCTCGCTAGTCGCACAAAGTGCTCAAACACAGCTCAGAAGAATTCTTGTTTTTCCAAGAAGCGGATCAAGCGAGCGGGCAAAGTTTTTCTATTGACAGCCAAGATCCGTCCACGAAGAAAATCAACGGTTACTGGGATCTCAGAGTTGCCCATTTACCCGACATTTAACAGTAAAGGTGTCCCTTATGTTTGGAGGTTAAATATAGGTCGTTCGATCCAGGGGCACGTGTCGCGAGGGCTAACCATCTCGGCGTTTCGCCCGTCGTATTTTCATCGTTCAAAGGGCAGCTTCATTATTCCACGAGACGCAAAGTGCCGAGAAGATCAGAGCCGTCTGTCAGCAGACACATGTGGCGAGAGATCCCGTGGAGTCGGGGATCGGGGAACTGGAAGCCCCGCGCACATGGTAGCAGAAATCCCGATATCTCGATGCCCGATTTCCCGATATCGGGGGTAGCTTTCAATAGTGGAAGACAGGTGATAGGCTATGCGCCAAAGAGCTGACCGTCAACAAGTCAACGGCCATAAGCCATCGGGTTTCGGGGAATCGCAAGTTTAGTGGACACAAACATCGTGTCAACAAGAGCGTCGAAATCCTGATGGAAAGTTTGACCACGGTCGCGCAGGGACAGGTCATATGGAATATGGACTAACCGGTAGGGGCTAATTCCCGGGAGAAAGAGTTCATCGCATATCGGGATATCGGGGTTGTCGGATGCAAGGAATTCATGCATTCCAAACTCGCGAACCCCGATCCCCGAAAATCCGAAGCCTCATCACATGCCTCCTCGCCGCCACGTCCTTTTCCCTCGTCACGCCAACTCATGATTTCTTCCCGGTCCATGTGTCTCAAACACCCTGTCCTTACGCCCCAAAATTCATGAATTCTGCCACATGTGTTTTCCCTATCGCCTTCCCTCTGTTATCCTTTCGCGTGACCTCTCCTCACC
>ML830901.1:24162-35825 GCA_009831015.1 Picea engelmannii | reverse complement strand
TGGCATTCGAATGGTTATCCTTGTACTGGATTCCCTGATATTTTGGGATCATTCTTATCCAAGTAACTATCTCATTCTCTCCTATATATTGAGGGAATTCTCATGGAAAAGGTTAAGCAAGATTCATTGGAGAATTGGTGGAAGAATTGTGTGAAGGACTTAGCTTGAACAACAAATTGGAGACTCTAGCAAGTCTATCAAGAGGATTTGATCTTCTTCATGCAAGGATTGAGAAAGTGTGTGTGTTGGAGCCAAGATCCATCGAAAGGAATCTTGCGAAATCAAGGCTATCAGGTTGTAATCTTTACTTTCCATTAATATGATACAGTGGCATGTCCCTTTCCCATAAAGTTATTTCCACTTTATTGTGTAATTCCTTGATCATACACATAGGTTGACAGTTGAATAGATTGTGCTATCTTCACTTTGGTTGGTTTGTGTTGTCTTGGTCTTGACTTCACTAGAGCACTGGAGCGAAGCGGGAGCAACAAAGACCCTAGGAAGCGATAATAAGGTATGTTATTTGTTCTTGCCTCCTAGTTAATTCAATGGTCAAAACTTAGGGAAAGAGTCATGTCCTGTCCTGTTTTGTTCTAGATACAGGTGGATCTAGGGAGATCTGTTAATGTCCACACCTACCGATTAATCCGATAACAACATGGAACTTGGAATATATACCAATATCTACATATTAAATTTGACAAATAACTTGACGATAAAAACACCTTGTGAAGGGTGGCCACAAATCATCTACTCATAAATGTCAAAAGGTTTATGAAAATCTGTCTTAGTAATGTACATTTTAAAAAATGAAGAGTTAGATTGTCAAAAGGCTTACGAAAATCCATCTTAGTGGTTGGAGAAAGAGTTCTTATATTACTATACTTAGATGCAATATTGTCATGCATTTCCCATAGCATAGTGGGAAAGTGAATTGTCGTATCCAACTAGCATATTTGGAAAGGGAATTGTAGTATACAACTAGATGAGGGGGAGTCGTAGGTTGTTGATGCAATGATTTATTATCGTGCCAACATACATTTGTGGTACCAACACGGTTTCATATAGTTTCATAAGTTGCATTGTTGCATAAAGTTGCATATAGTTGAAAAGGTTTCATTGTTGCATAAAGTTGCATGTAGTTGCATATTGTCACTAAAAAACATGATAAGTTGCATTATTGCATATAGTTGCATATTTGCATATAGTTGCATAAGTTGCATTTTTTCATAAAGTTGCTTATAGTTCCATATAGTTGCATAGTTGCATATAATTCCATATTTGCATATAGTTGCATACAAAATTGTCATATAGTTGCATATAGTTGCATAAGTCGCATAAGTTGCATATAGTTGCATAGTTGCATAAGTTGCATTGTTGCATAAAGTTGCATGTTGCATAAAGTTGCATAAAGTTCCATATGTTCCATAAAGTTGCATAAGTTGCATAAGTATCATGTTGCATAGTTGCATATAGTTGCAATATAGTTGCATAAAGTTGCATAAGTTGCATAAGTTTCATTTTTGCATAAAGTTGCTTATAGTTCCATATAGTTGCATAGTTGCATATAGTTCCATATTTGCATATAGTTGCATACGAAATTGTCATATAGTTGCATAAGTCGCATATAGTTGCATAGTTGCATATAGTTGCATAGTTGCATTGTTGCATAAAGTTGCATGTTGCATAAAGTTGCATAAAGTTGCATAAGTTCCATAAAGTTGCATAAGTTGCATGTTGCATATAGTTGCATAGTTGCATATAGTTTCATATTTGCATATAGTTGCATACGAAATTGTTGCAATATAGTTGTATATAGTTGCCATATAGTTGCATATAGTTGCATAAATTGCATATAAGTTGCATATATTTTCATATCCCTCAACGATCAGTGGAGAACTGGATTTGAGACCCATCAAAGAGTTCAAGTGGGGATCGATAGTTTGAAATCCATGATCATGGAATTTTACATATTTGGAAAGCGCCTTTAGTGGTTGGTGGGGAATGGAGGAAAGGTTCAAGTTGGAAATAATGTTGGGGTTGGTTGTGACAGATATTACAAGATGATCGAGTTGTTGTTTAATCCATTGTATGGATAGGGTGTAATGGTTTTGATGAAGTTGTACAAACTATAAAGGAAAGGGTTGTGGTCTTCTATATGGAACAATGTGAAGGCATTGAACCAGAGAGGAGACAATGGGATGGAAGGAGGGGGTTGCCTCTCTCGATCTTGTCCAAGGACCCAATAACCATACCCAGTGCTCAAAATATCCTATTGATGCCCATACTCCCACTTGAATGCCAAAGATACCCTCGAGAGGTCGTCTATGGTGGTTTGAGGTGTCATTCATGAAATTTGAGCCCTAGAAGTTGCATAAAACCTTGAGCAATTAGGTGTGCTAGTTTGAGGTGTCATGTTTGGCCATGGATTCCTAGAATATTTGTACTTCAACTAAGTCTTGGGTTCCCCCCTCAACCATATCAAGGTCTTCAGACCCATAGCTAATGCTCAAAACCGTGTGAGAGCACTAACATCATTTCTTAGAGGCCAAGGATACCCCTCTGGAGTTTATGTGTGGTATTTTGAGGCATTGTCCATGGCTCTAGATGACTCAAAGCTTTATTTAGAACCTAAGGCATGGCCTTATTCCCTATATCATTTCCAAGACCTTGAGACACATACCTACTACTCAAAAACACCTAGTGGCATCGACATCCCCAACCATAGGTTGGAATACCCTCAGAAGGCCTTGTGTGGTTATACGAGGCATCCTTATTGGCCCTAGCTCGTTGAAAGCTTCCTTTAAGGCCTAAAGTTCATGTTTCCTCCCTTGACCATGTCAAGGCCCCGAGACCCATACCTAGTGCTCAAGAATGTTAGTGTTACTTATATACCTAATTGGAAAAGGATGCCTTCGAGAGGTCATTTGTGGTGGTTCAAGGTGTCATTTATGAGAACAATAAGAAGTGGGATGAGAAGAAAATTGTAGAAATGATGCAAGAAACAACACCTCCCACCATGTATTACAAGTCTTCTGAGAGAAAGTGACACACCAAGACTGTTGGAAATTACACCTTGATAAATGCCCCAAGCACTTCTAAAAGCTAAAAGAAGAAGTAGTCGCGCTACCATTCAAAAGGAGGTAGCATTAATTAGTTGCACTACCATTCAAAAGGAGGTAGCATTAATCAATGACAGTCCCAAAAGAAAAAAGATTTGACCAAATTATTTCATGACTATATCCACATGAGACAAGCTAAAGTGAATTACTTATTTGATCTCGATTCACAATTGAATTTGATCTATACACAACTAGTTTAAAATATTGGCCTAGAGACTCATGGTCATTCACAACCATATCACTTGGGTTGGGTGAGACCAAACTTGGATTAAGGATCAAAGAAAAATATGTGGAAAATAACATTCAATACAAGGCAACAAGGTTTGTATGAATGGTTAGTGATTCATTTGGGTTTAAGTAACGCACCTACAACTTTCATGTTCTTGATGAATGATGTGCTACAACCATTTATTTACTCATTTTAAAAGTATATCTATATGACATACTAATGTTTAACAATAATTATTAAGAGCACATACAACATGTGGAACAAGGACTAGAGACACTAAAAATAGATCAATTGATCATGAATTTAAAAAAAATGTAGTGTCAAAAAGTGTCCTTGATTTATATTAGACACATAATCAATGGAGGAGCGCTAAGGGTGGATAAAAACAAGATTGCAAAGATCGGACAATGGCTTATTCCTACAATCTTGACAAAGATCAAAAGTTTCATGGGATCAATGCAATACTTGAGGATGTTCATACAAAACTTGAGGATTTTCATAGAAAACGTTTAAGAAATAGTTGCACCATTACACGCCATGACTGCCAAAGAGAAGAGTTTTCATTGGGGCAAGCCACAACTATGGGTGTTTGAAGAAATGAAGAGAAATATTGGAAATCCTCTAATCTTAGCCATGCCCAATTGACGATGACCAATTGAACTAGAAACAAATGCAAGCGAGTATGTTTTAGCGGTGATGCTTCTGCAAGGATGGTTGTTGTGTTACCATTCAAAATTGTTTAATGGAGCAATGTTGGACTACCCCACATATGATAAAGAAATATTTGTTGTTGTGCAAGTAGTGAAGAAGTGGAATCATTATCTCCTAGGGAAAGATATATAGTTTCACATAATATTGTCCCCAGTCTCGAAGACAAACACATCTCTAATCATGTTAATGCCTCTTAGGGTTGAGAACTAGGTTGTCTCGATGAAGGTTTTTCCTTCGTGAAAAGGATGGAGGAATAAGACTGGGAAACCATGGTAGATACCAAAGTGAATGATGTCATAGGGTGTATGCTTATGAAATCCAATTTGGAGAAAGTAGAGGAAAACAACAAGATGAAAAAGAGGATAACAGATTTGGAATCTGCATTGATTCCTAAACCATTGTTTATGTAACCATTGGCCATTAAGACACCATATGAACAACTTGAAGACAATACCAAGATAACTTCCAAAGTAAAGTGAGCCCAAGGGTTATTATATAGGGTTAGGGATACAATTGTAACCAACATTGAAGAAATATTAAAGTTGTTGATGGATCTATAGGGATTGATGAGCAAATCCTTTGTCCTTGACACCAAAAGTATTTATTTGACCAACTCTTTGAGTCAATGACTTACCATCTTCTCTAAAAAGGAGATAAAATGATGGATTAGTGATTTGGTTATTAATAATTCTCGAATTGATTCATTGATTCAAGAGCAATGCATAGAATTAAGAAAATTCCATAACGAAATATTTTCCTTAAGGGTGAAATAGGAGGTCCCAATGGGACCCATCATAGGTTACATCAAGACTTGGGTTGATAAATCTTTGGAAAATATATCTAAGGTCATATAATATTTAGTTAAGAAGACAATGAGGTTTCAAGAACCTTGCCAATGGCATGAGAGAGTATAAAATCATCGATTTCAAAGAAGAACAAGCTCACTTCCAAATTTTCAAGTCTTCCCCAATTTTGTAAGTTTGCTCTGGTTGACCTCCAGCTGCGACCTAGGGCCCAACCTCTGAGCACGTCGGGATTTCATGTATAGGGGGTTTGTGAAGTGGTTCTCTTCCCTTTTCCTGAAATACAAACTCGCGATGATTGCTATGCCAGATCGACAACCCTCATCTCCCTAATCCGACACTCTAGGTTCTTCCTTTGCGAATTGGGATTTCGCAACTCACGAATTCTAAATTGCAACTTCCTCCACACTCTCGACTCCCGAAATGTTGATATTTCAGAGCACTAAATCAACAGATCTTGCTCCTTCAGATCTAATGGCTACTATTCCTCCTGAGCTTACAAGTGTTGAAAAACTCTCTCCCTTATTCTCCCCGCATATCTACTAGATCCAACGGTCCACGAAAATTGGTGTTTCTCCCTGTGGGAATTTCCACCATCCATTTGCCACCTAGGGAAAATACCCTGCAAGGGGGCATCCTACATTTGTAGCCCAATCGACACATGACTACCCGCCCTCTCCATGATAGCGGCTCAGGCAGACTGCTGACAACCCACGGGTTGAGGACGTAGACCCCTAGGCCCGGCTCTCAGAGCCAATCCTTTTCCCGAAGTTACGGATCCGTTTTTCCGATGTCCCTTACCTACATTTTTCTATTGACCAGAGTTTGTTCACCTTGGAGACCTGATGCGATTATGAGTACAATCGGGCATGGACGGTACTCGGTCCTCCATATTTTCAAGGGTCGTCGAGGGCGCACCAGACATTGCAAGACATGCGATTCTCTTCCAGCTGTTAGACCCTATCTCTAGTTGAGCCAATTTTAGGGTGGGAAAGCTGTTAAAAATATACATATAACTCTTCTCGGGGCCCCCAACGACGTCTCCAGATTTCCTAATGTTGTCGTCAGTTATAGGATGAGGCACCAACAACTCTAAAAAATGGGTTTCAATTTTGTTGACTCTGGATGGAAGGTTGTTGGTTTTATCCAACTTCTATGTGTCTAATGATGAATGTGCCCTTTTATAGAAATGGATTATTGACAAATCATTGGAAATCCATTTGTTAGTTTGTAGGGATTTTCACATGATTGATGCAGAGGAGGAAAATGAGTGCATGTTGTCAATGATATTTCTTGAAGGGGAAAAAGTTATGGAATACCCTCAAATGTTTCCTTGATTTCAACACCCTCTTCATTGAGATTTATTTTTGGGAAATATTATGACATAATCGAATGACCCTCAAATATAGGCATGATCAAGGCCATGGACTTCAGGAATTTTTTCCTCTATGCTTTAGAGACACTCTACAAAGCCTCAGTCTTCCTGCCTATCAACAAGTGTGAATCATAGGATATGGAACACTTGGGGTCTATCCAACAAAAGTCTTTTTTAAAATGGCAGTAAAGGCCCTAGATTATCTCATTTATCATGGGGTTGGTCAAGATCTTATCAAAGGCATTCCCATCCCAGAACATGGAGCTGGATAGTTGGTTTATCAACATTCTACATACAACTCTTTCATAGTATTCATAAGGACCAGACTTTTATGAAGAACACTATGGAATGCTTCTAGATTTTTTTTTATTCTATAGAGAACGCTATGGACAACCTCCATATTTTTTTTGATGCCTCATTGTCCAAGATCTAGTGGGACAAAATGGAATGTTGTAGAAAACGCTTATGTAAACAATGCCTATGTAGAAAACACCTATGTGGACAGACCTGGATCGTGAGAATAGTGAGGAGGAGAATGTTGCAGGGTCCATGTTGGATGACAGACATGTGTACGTTCTATTTTTTTTCTTTCATCCAGGGAAAAGAGGGGAGCCGAATGAGATTGAAATTGACCTTTCCAAGCTCCACACAGTCAAAACATGTTTTTTTTTGGTAGACAAGGGGAAAACAAAAATAGAGGCAAATAGGCGAAACCATATCTGAATGCAAAAATTCTGGGCGGGATTGGTGGAACTACCACTCACCATTCTCAAGCTTGCTGACAGTGTGCCCTCTAGATCAGTCTCCTCCATGCGCCCTCTAGCTCAGTCTCCTCTGCGCTTGATCTCCTTCTCCGATGTGCCCTTACGCAGATGTGCCCTTGATCTCCTTCTCCTCTGTATGTTCCCTCTTTCTCCTATGTATGTGTGCCCTCCTCCTCTACATGTGCCCTCCTCCTCTCTGTGCGCCCTCCTTCTCCTCTACATGCATGCCCTCCTCCTCTTCATGTGCCTTCCTCCTCTCTACTCTGTGTGCGACCAAGTGTTGGTCTAGATAATGAGCGCAAGAGTTAGTTCAAATGTGTTTTTTTTTTCAAAACTATGTTTTGTTATTTGTTTATTTTTTGTTTTTATTATATTTATATATAGTATAGTTTATATATTATATAATATATATATAAATTATATATTATATAATATATATATATATATATATATATATATATATATATATATATATATATATATTATATATATTATATAATTTATAAGTTATATAATATATCTATCTATATATATAGCTTATAAATTATATTTAATATTATGGTTCAACATGTCGGTGTAGGCCCTACATGCCTAGAAACTTCCTTTAGTACCTAAGGCTTGGGTTTCCTCTCTTGATCTTATCCAAGGACCCAAGACCCATACCCAATGCTCAAAATATCCTATTGATGCCCATACTTCCACTTGAATACCAAAGATACCCTCAAGAGGTCATCTATGGTGGTTTGAGGTGTCATTCATGAAATTTGAGCCCTAGAAGTTACCTAAAACCTTGAGAGATTGGGTGTGCTAGTTTGAGGTGTCATGTTTGGCCATGGATGCCTAGAAGCTTTTTACTTCAACTAAGCCTTGGGTTCCCCCCTCAACCATATCAAGGCCTTCAGACCCATAGCTAATGCTCAAAACCTCGTGAGAGCACTAATATCATTTCTTAGAGGCCAAGGATACCCATCTGGAGTTTATGTGAGGTACTTTGAGGCATTATTCATGGCTCTAGATGACTCAAAGCTTTCTTTAGAACCTAAGGCATGGCCTTCTTCCCTATATCATTTCCAAGACATTGAGACACATACCTACTACTCAAAAACACCTAGTGGCACCCACATCCCCAACCATAGGTTGGAATACCCTCAGAAATCCTTTTGTGGTTATACGAGGCATCCTTATTGGCCCTAGCTCGTTGAAAGCTTCCTTTAAGGCCTAAAGTTCATGTTTCCTCCCTTGACCATGTCAAGGACCCGAGACCCATACCTAGTGCTCAAGAATGTTAGTGTTACCTATATACCTAATTGACAAAGGATGCCTTCGAGAGGTCATTTGTGGACGTGGTGGTTCAAGGTGTCATTTATGGGAAGAATAAGAAGTGGGCTACGAAGAAGATTGTAGCAATGACGCAAGAAACAAAACCTCCCACCATGTATTACAAGTCTTGTGAGATAAAGTGACACACCAAGACTTTTGTAAATTACACCTCAATAAATGCCCCAAGCACTTCTAAACGCCCCAATGCCAATATGCCTCCAACCTTGTGATCTAATGATCGTTGGGTGACAACTGTCATGAAGGATGATGACTAAGACTAGGGGCAACTTTCAATTCAAGGCTAGGAATGACTAGGCCCACATCAAGTGAAGGAATAAAATTAAGAAGGTACATGTGTTGTCCCATTCCATGTCAACAACAACGCATCCATTCACCGGGAACACTAAAACCTGACAAATCGATGACTCCACTAAATTAGGGTTTATGGTTTACATGATGAATTGATGATGGAATAAAGTGGGTGTGTGAGTCAAATTTGAGTCCATAAACCCTCCCATATCATTAATGCATGTTAGTAGTCTATCCATGTCAAAATTCAATGTATTCAGAAACAGTTTGAAAAAATTTCAATGTTGGCCCCATTCACAAGTCATTGTTGCACGTCTCTAGTCCTAGTACAATTTCCTTGTAAATTTTGTATAAGATATTTGGAGAATGATAATTTGGAATATTATAGGCCTATTCCTACACAACATGGCTAGATCACCTCTCATTGATAGTCTGTGTATTGATCCCTTTTAGTTTTGGGTTATTAGTATTTTCAATTGCACGCACCTTTCAATCTAGTCAAAGTTCAATTAATGTCTCTTGTTACTGTAGGGTTATAAAGCCTCATGATCCTAATGCCCATATGCCTCCAACCTTGTGATCTAATGATCGTTGGGTAACAATTGTCATGAAGGGTGATGACTAATACTAGGGGCAACTTTCAATTCAAGGCTAGGAATGACCAGGCCCACATCAAGTGAAGGAATAAAATTAAGAAGTTACATGTGTTGTCCCATTCCATGTCAACAACAACACATCCATTCACTGGGAACACTAAAACCTGACAAATCGATGACTCCACTAAATTAGGTTTTATGGTTTACATGATGAATTGATGATGGAAGAAAGTGGGTGTGTGAGTCAAATTTTAGTCCAGAAACCCTCCCATATCGTTAAGGCATGCAAATAATCTATCCATGTCAAATTTCAATGCATTCAGAAATAGTTTGAAAAAATTTCAACGTTCACCCCATTCACAGGTCATTGTTGCCCGTGTCTAGTCCTAGTACAATTTCCTTGTAAAATTTGTATAATATATTTGGATAATGATAATTTTGAAGGTGCTAGGCCTATTCCTACACACCGCAGCCAGAGCACCTCTCATTGACAGTTTGTGTATTGATCCCTTTTAGTTTTGGGTTGTTAATATTTTAAATTGCACACACTTTTTAATATAGTCAAAGTTCAATTAATGTCTCTTGTTATTGTAGGGTTATAAAGCCTCATGATCCCAATGCCCATATATCTCCAACCTTGTGATCTAATGGTCATTGGGTGACAACTTTTATGAAGGGTGATGACTAAGACTAGTGGAAACTTTCAATTCAAGGCTAGGAATGACCAATCCCACATCAAGTGAAGGAAGAAAATTAAGAAGGTACATGTGTTGTCCCATTCCATGTCAACAAAAATGCATCTATTCACTGGGAACACTAAAACCCGACAAATCAATGACTCCACTAAATTAGGGTTTATAGTTTACATGATGAATTGATTATGGAAGAAAGTGTGTGTGTGAGTCAAATTTGAGTCCAGAAACCCTCCCATATTGTTAAGGCATGTGAATAGTCTATCCATGTCAAATTTCAATGCATTCAAAAATCGTTTGAAAAAATTTCAACGTTGGCCCCATTCACAGGTCACTGTTGCTCGTGTCTAATACTAGTACAATTTCCTTGTAAAATTTGTATAAGATATTTGGAGAATGATAATTTTGAAGGTCCTAGGCCTATTCCTACACACCATGGCTAGATCACCTCTCATTGACAGTCTGTGTATTGATCCCTTTTAGTTTTGGGTTGTTAGTATTTTCAATTTCACGCACCTTTCAATCTAGTCAAAGTTCAATTAATGTCTATTGTTACTGTAGGGTTATAAAGCCTCATGATCCCAATGCCCATATGCCTCCAACGGTCAACCTTGTGATCTAATGATCGTTGGGTGACAACTATCATAAAGGGTGATGACTAAGACTAGGGGAAACTTTCAATTCAATGCTAGGAATGACCAGGCCCATATCAAATGAAGGAAGAAAATTAAGATGGTACATGTGTTGTCCCATTCCATGTCAACAACAATTCATCCATTCACTGGGAACACTAAAACCCGACAAATCGATGATTCCACTAAATTAGGGTTTATGGTTTACATGATGAATTTATGATGGAAGAAAGTGGGTGTGTGAGTCAAATTTGTGTCCAGAAACCCTCTCATATCCCTAAGGCATGTGAATAGTGTATCCATGTCAAATTCCAATGCATTCAGAAATAGTTTGAAAACATTTCAACGTTGGCCCCATTCACATGTCATTGTTGCCCGTGTATATTCCTAGTACAATTTCCTTGTAAAATTTGTATAAGATATTTGGAGAATGATAATTTTGAAGGTGATAGGCCTATTCATACACACCATGGCCATATCACCTCTCATTGACAGTCTGTGTATTGATCCCTTTAAGTTTTGGGTTGTTAATATTTCCAATTGCAAGCACCTTTCTATTGGATTACTGAGAGGGGGGTGAATCAGTAATAATGTAATTATAATCCTTTTTCTTCAAATGTTATATCAATGTAGAATTATTATCCAATAATGAGTAGTAATAAATAAACAATCACACACATACACAGTACACCAGTGTTTTACGTGGAAACCCAAATCGGGAGAAAACCACAGAATGCTTTTTCTTATATGTCTTGAAGAATTACATTCATTGGAAGCACCAACTTCCTTTGTTTTCCATCTGCAACTGGAAGGAGGCTCCAACCCCCTAGTTTTTCAGGCTACAACCTGAGGGAAGCTTCAACTCCCCAAATCTCTGGCTACAACAAGAAGGAGGCTCCAACCCCCAATGTTCTCCAGCTACAACCACCTGTCCTTGCCCCGTCCTACCACCCTGAAGAAGAATTATAATGATGGAACCACTGTCACACTATCACTGTGAGATATACCGCTGTAAACCTGTACCAATAAATCTGAACCATGCATCAACTTGTACCATAAACAAGTGCATCAACCATGCACCAACCTGTAATCAACCTGTACCATAAACAA